>NW_025571354.1:0-69857 GCF_020424385.1 Procambarus clarkii | reverse complement strand
GTGTGAGGTACTGTGGGAGAGTGTGAGGTACTGTGGGAGAGTGTGAGGTACTGTGGGAGAGTGTGAGGTACTGTGGGAGAGTGTGTGGGAGGTACTGTGGGAGAGTGTGTGGAGGTGTGAGTGGGAGAGTGTGAGGTACTGTGGGAGAGTGTGAGGTACTGTGGGTGTGAGGTACTGTGGGAGAGTGTGAGGTACTGTGGGAGAGTGTGAGGTACTGTGGGAGAGTGTGAGGTACTGTGGGAGTGTGAGGTACTGTGGGAGTGTGAGGTACTGTGTGAGGAACTGTGGGAGGGTGTGAGGAACTGTGGGAGAGTGTGAGGTACTGTGGGAGAGTGTGAGGTACTGTGGGAGAGTGTGAGGTACTGTGGGAGAGTGTGAGGTACTGTGGGAGAGTGTGAGGTACTGTGGGAGAGTGAGGTACTGTGGGAGAGTGTGAGGTACTGTGGGAGGGTATGAGGTACTGTGGGAGAGTTGGAGGTACTGTGGGAGAGTTGGAGGTACTGTGAGAGAGTGCGAGATACTGTGGGGGGTACTGTGGGAGGGTGTGAGGTACTGTGGGAGAGTGTGAGGTACTGTGGGAGAGTGTGAGGTACTGTGGGAGAGTGTGAGGTACTGTGGGAGAGTGTGAGGTACTGTGGGAGAGTGTGAGGTACTGTGGGAGAGTGTGAGGTACTGTGGGAGAGTGTGAGGTACTGTGGGAGTGTGTGAGGTACTGTGGGAGAGTGTGAGGTACTGTGGGAGAGTGTGAGGTACTGTGGGAGAGTGTGAGGTACTGTGGGAGAGTGGGTACTGTGGGAGAGTGTGAGGTACTGTGGGAGAGTGTGAGGTACTGTGGGAGAGTGTGAGGTACTGTGGGAGAGTGTGAGGTACTGTGGGAGAGTGGGAGGGTGTGAGGTACTGTGGGAGAGTGTGAGGTACTGTGGGAGAGTGTGAGGTACTGTGGGAGAGTGTGAGGTACTGTGGGAGAGTGTGAGGTACTGTGGGAGAGTGTGAGGTACTGTGGGAGGTACTGTGTGTGAGGTACTGTGGGAGAGTGTGAGGTACTGTGGGAGAGTGTGAGGTACTGTGGGAGAGTGTGAGGTACTGTGGGAGAGTGTGAGGTACTGTGGGAGTGGGTGTGAGGTACTGTGGGAGAGTGTGAGGTACTGTGGGTAGTGGGAGTGTGAGGTACTGTGGGAGAGGTACTGTGGGAGAGTGTGAGGTACTGTGGGAGTGTGAGGTGTGAGGTACTGTGGGAGAGTGTGAGGTACTGTGGGAGAGTGTGAGGTACTGTGGGAGAGTGTGAGGTACTGTGGGAGAGTGTGAGGTACTGTGGGAGAGTGTGAGGTACTGTGGGAGAGTGTGAGGTACTGTGGGAGAGTGTGAGGTACTGTGGGAGAGTGTGAGGTACTGTGGGAGAGTGTGAGGTACTGTGGGAGGGTGGGAGGGTGTGAGGTACTGTGGGAGGGTGTGAGGTACTGTGGGAGAGTGTGAGGTACTGTGGGAGGGGTGTGAGGTACTCTGGGAGAGTGTGAGGTACTGTGGGAGAGTGTGAGGTACTGTGGGAGAGTGTGAGGTACTGTGGGAGAGTGTGAGGTACTGTGGGAGAGTGTGAGGTACTGTGGGAGGGTGTGAGGTACTGTGGGAGAGTGTGAGGTACTGTGGGAGGGGTGTGAGGTACTGTGGGAGAGTGTGAGGTACTGTGGGAGAGTGTGAGGTACTGTGGGAGAGTGTGAGGTACTGTGGGAGAGTGGGAGGTACTGTGGGAGGTACTGTGGGAGGTGTGAGGTACTGTGGGAGAGTGTGAGGTACTGTGGGAGAGTGTGAGGTACTGTGGGAGAGTGTGAGGTACTGTGGGAGAGTGTGAGGTACTGTGGGAGAGTGTGAGGTACTGTGGGAGAGTGTGGGAGAGTGTGAGGTACTGTGGGAGAGTGTGAGGTACTGTGGGAGAGTGTGAGGTACTGTGGGAGAGTGTGAGGTACTGTGGGAGAGGTACTGTGGGAGGTACTGTGGGAGAGTGTGAGGTACTGTGGGAGAGTGTGAGGTACTGTGGGAGAGTGTGAGGTACTGTGGGAGAGTGTGAGGTACTGTGGGAGGTACTGTGGGAGGTACTGTGGGAGAGTGTGAGGTACTGTGGGAGAGTGAGGTACTGTGGGAGAGTGTGAGGTACTGTGGGAGAGTGTGAGGTACTGTGGGAGAGTGTGAGGTGAGGTACTGTGGGAGTGTGAGGTACTGTGGGAGGTACTGTGGGAGAGTGTGAGGTACTGTGGGAGAGTGTGAGGTACTGTGGGAGAGTGTGAGGTACTGTGGGAGAGTGTGAGGTACTGTGGGAGAGTGTGAGGTACTGTGGGAGAGTGTGAGGTACTGTGGGAGGTACTGTGTGAGGTACTGTGGGAGAGTGTGAGGTACTGTGGGAGAGTGTGAGGTACTGTGGGAGAGTGTGAGGTACTGTGGGAGAGTGTGAGGTACTGTGGGAGAGTGTGAGGTACTGTGGGAGAGTGTGAGGTACTGTGGGAGAGTGTGAGGTACTGTGGGAGAGTGTGAGGTACTGTGGGAGAGTGTGAGGTACTGTGGGAGAGTGTGAGGTACTGTGGGAGAGTGTGAGGTACTGTGGGAGAGTGTGAGGTACTGTGGGAGAGTGTGAGGTACTGTGGGAGAGTGTGAGGTACTGGTAGGTACTGTGGGAGAGTGTGAGGTACTGTGGGAGAGTGTGAGGTACTGTGGGAGAGTGTGAGGTACTGTGGGAGAGTGTGAGGTACTGTGGGAGAGTGTGAGGTACTGTGGGAGAGTGTGAGGTACTGTGGGAGAGTGTGAGGTACTGTGGGAGAGTGTGAGGTACTGTGGGAGAGTGTGAGGTACTGTGGGAGAGTGTGAGGTACTGTGGGAGAGTGTGAGGTACTGTGGGAGAGTGTGAGGTACTGTGGGAGAGTGTGAGGTACTGTGGGAGAGTGTGAGGTACTGTGGGAGAGTGTGAGGTACTGTGGGAGAGTGTGAGGTACTGTGGGAGAGTGTGAGGTACTGTGGGAGAGTGTGAGGTACTGTGGGAGAGTGGGAGGTACTTAGTGAGAGTGTGAGGTACTGTGGGAGAGTGTGAGGTACTGTGGGAGAGTGTGAGGTACTGTGGGAGAGTGTGAGGTACTGTGGGAGAGTGTGAGGTACTGTGGGAGAGTGTGAGGTACTGTGGGAGAGTGTGAGGTACTGTGGGAGAGTGTGAGGTACTGTGGGAGAGTGTGAGGTACTGTGGGAGAGTGTGAGGTACTGTGGGGTAGAGTGTGTGAGGTACTGTGGGAGAGTGTGAGGTACTGTGGGAGGTACTGTGTGAGGTACTGTGGGAGAGTGTGAGGTACTGTGGGAGAGTGTGAGGTACTGTGGGAGAGTGTGAGGTACTGTGGGAGAGTGTGAGGTACTGTGGGAGAGTGTGAGGTACTGTGGGAGAGTGTGAGGTACTGTGGGAGAGTGTGAGGTACTGTGGGAGAGTGTGAGGTACTGTGGGAGAGTGTGAGGTACTGTGGGAGAGTGTGAGGTACTGTGGGAGAGTGTGAGGTACTGTGGGAGAGTGTGAGGTACTGTGGGAGAGTGTGAGGTACTGTGGGAGTGTGAGGTGTGAGGTACTGTGGGAGAGTGTGAGGTACTGTGGGAGAGTGTGAGGTACTGTGGGAGAGTGTGAGGTACTGTGGGAGGTGTGAGGTACTGTGGGAGAGTGTGAGGTACTGTGGGAGTGTGAGGTACTGTGGGAGAGTGTGAGGTACTGTGGGAGAGTGTGAGGTACTGTGGGAGGTGTGAGGTACTGTGGGAGAGTGTGAGGTACTGTGGGAGAGTGTGACTGTGGGAGAGTAGGTACTGTGGGAGAGTGTGGGAGAGGTACTGTGGGAGAGTGTGAGGTACTGTGGGAGGGAGTGTGAGGTACTGTGGGAGAGTGTGAGGTACTGTGGGAGAGTGTGAGGTACTGTGGGAGAGTGTGAGGTACTGTGGGAGTGTGAGGTGTGAGGTACTGTGGGAGAGTGTGAGGTACTGTGGGAGAGTGTGAGGTACTGTGGGAGAGTGTGAGGTACTGTGGGAGAGTGTGAGGTACTGTGGGAGAGTGTGAGGTACTGTGGGAGAGTGTGAGGTACTGTGGGAGAGTGTGAGGTACTGTGGGAGAGTGTGAGGTACTGTGGGAGAGTGTGAGGTACTGTGGGAGAGTGTGAGGTACTGTGGGAGAGTGTGAGGTACTGTGGGAGAGTGTGAGGTACTGTGGGAGAGTGTGAGGTACTGTGGGAGAGTGTGAGGTACTGTGGGAGTGGGAGTGTGAGGTACTGTGGGAGAGTAGGTACTGTGGGAGAGGTACTGTGGGAGGTACTGTGGGAGAGTGTGAGGTACTGTGGGAGAGTGTGAGGTACTGTGGGAGAGTGTGAGGTACTGTGGGAGAGTGTGAGGTACTGTGGGAGGTGTGAGGTACTGTGGGAGAGTGTGAGGTACTGTGGGAGAGTGTGAGGTACTGTGGGAGAGTGTGAGGTACTGTGGGAGAGTGTGAGGTACTGTGGGAGGTACTGTGTGAGGTACTGTGGGAGAGGTACTGTGGGAGGTGTGAGGTACTGTGGGAGAGTGTGAGGTACTGTGGGAGAGTGTGAGGTACTGTGGGAGGTGTGAGGTACTGTGGGAGAGTGTGAGGTACTGTGGGAGAGTGTGAGGTACTGTGGGAGAGGTACTGTGGGAGGTACTGTGGGAGAGTGTGAGGTACTGTGGGAGAGTGTGAGGTACTGTGGGAGAGTGTGAGGTACTGTGGGAGAGTGTGAGGTACTGTGGGAGAGTGTGAGGTACTGTGGGAGAGTGTGAGGTACTGTGGGAGAGTGTGGGAGGTGTGAGGTACTGTGGGAGAGTGTGAGATACTGTGGGAGAGTGTGAGGTACTGTGGGAGAGTGTGAGGTACTGTGGGAGAGTGTGAGGTACTGTGGGAGAGTGTGAGGTACTGTGGGAGAGTGTGAGGTACTGTGGGAGAGTGTGAGGTACTGTGGGAGAGTGTGAGGTTCTGTGGGAGAGTGTGAGGTACTGTGGGTGTTTGAGAGTGTGAGGTACTGTGGGAGAGTGTGAGGTACTGTGGGAGAGTGAGAGGTACTGTGGGAGAGTGTGAGGTACTGTGGGAGAGTGAGGTACTGTGGGAGGTGTGAGGTACTGTGGGAGAGTGTGAGGTACTGTGGGAGAGTGTGAGGTACTGTGGGAGAGTGTGAGGTACTGTGGGAGAGTGTGAGGTACTGTGGGAGAGTGTGAGGTACTGTGGGAGAGTGTGAGGTACTGTGGGAGAGTGTGAGGTACTGTGGGAGAGTGTGAGGTACTGTGGGAGAGTGTGAGGTACTGTGGGAGAGTGTGAGGTACTGTGGGAGAGTGTGAGGTACTGTGGGAGAGTGTGAGGTACTGTGGGAGAGTGTGAGGTACTGTGGGAGAGTGTGAGGTACTGTGGGAGAGTGTGGGTACTGTGGGAGAGTGTGAGGTACTGTGGGAGAGTGTGAGGTACTGTGGGAGAGGTGTGGGAGGTGTGACTGTGGGAGAGTGTGAGGTACTGTGGGAGAGTGTGAGGTACTGTGGGAGAGTGTGAGGTACTGTGGGAGAGTGTGAGGTACTGTGGGAGAGTGTGAGGTACTGTGGGAGGTGTGAGGTACTGTGGGACTGTGGGAGAGTGTGAGGTACTGTGGGAGAGTGTGAGGTACTGTGGGAGAGTGTGAGGTACTGTGGGAGAGTGTGAGGTACTGTGGGAGAGTGTGAGGTACTGTGGGAGAGTGTGAGGTACTGTGGGAGAGTGTGAGGTACTGTGGGAGAGTGTGAGGTACTGTGGGAGAGTGTGAGGTACTGTGGGAGAGGTGAGGTGAGGTACTGTGGGAGAGTGTGAGGTACTGTGGGAGAGTGTGAGGTGGGAGAGTGTGACTGTGGGAGAGTGTGAGGTACTGTGGGAGAGTGTGAGGTACTGTGGGAGAGTGTGAGGTACTGTGGGAGGTAGTGTGAGGTACTGTGGGAGAGTGTGAGGTACTGTGGGAGAGTGTGAGGTACTGTGGGAGAGTGTGAGGTACTGTGGGAGAGTGTGAGGTACTGTGGGAGAGTGTGAGGTACTGTGGGAGAGTGTGAGGTACTGTGGGAGAGTGTGAGGTACTGTGGGAGAGTGTGAGGTACTGTGGGAGAGTGTGAGGTACTGTGGGAGAGTGTGAGGTACTGTGGGAGAGTGTGAGGTACTGTGGGAGAGTGTGAGGTACTGTGGAGAGTGTGAGGTACTGTGACTGTGGGAGTGTGAGGTACTGTGGGAGAGTGTGAGGTACTGTGGGAGAGTGTGAGGTACTGTGGGAGAGTGTGAGGTACTGTGGGAGAGTGTGAGGTACTGTGGGAGAGTGTGAGGTACTGTGGGAGAGTGTGAGGTACTGTGGGAGAGTGTGAGGTACTGTGGGAGAGTGTGAGGTACTGTGGGAGAGTGTGAGGTACTGTGGGAGAGTGTGAGGTACTGTGGGAGAGTGTGAGGTACTGTGGGAGAGTGTGAGGTACTGTGGGAGAGTGTGAGGTACTGTGGGAGAGTGTGAGGTACTGTGGGAGAGTGTGAGGTACTGTGGGAGAGTGTGAGGTACTGTGGGAGAGTGTGAGGTACTGTGGGAGAGTGTGAGGTACTGTGGGAGAGTGTGAGGTACTGTGGGAGAGTGTGAGGTACTGTGGGAGAGTGTGAGGTACTGTGGGAGAGTGTGAGGTACTGTGGGAGAGTGTGAGGTACTGTGGGAGAGTGTGAGGTACTGTGGGAGAGTGTGAGGTACTGTGGGAGAGTGTGAGGTACTGTGGGAGGTGAGGTACTGTGGGAGAGTGTGAGGTACTGTGGGAGAGTGTGAGGTACTGTGGGAGAGTGTGAGGTACTGTGGGAGAGTGTGAGGTACTGTGGGAGAGTGTGAGGTACTGTGGGAGAGTGTGAGGTACTGTGGGAGAGTGTGAGGTACTGTGGGAGAGTGTGAGGTACTGTGGGAGAGTGTGAGGTACTGTGGGAGAGTGTGAGGTACTGTGGGAGAGTGTGAGGTACTGTGGGAGAGTGTGAGGTACTGTGGGAGAGTGTGAGGTACTGTGGGAGAGTGTGAGGTACTGTGGGAGTGGGAGAGTGTGAGGTACTGTGGGAGAGTGTGAGGTACTGTGGGAGAGTGTGAGGTACTGTGGGAGAGTGTGAGGTACTGTGGGAGAGTGTGAGGTACTGTGGGAGAGTGTGAGGTACTGTGGAGGGTGGGAGGTACTGTGGGAGAGTGTGAGGTACTGTGGGAGAGTGTGAGGTACTGTGGGAGAGTGTGAGGTACTGTGGGAGAGTGTGAGGTACTGTGGGAGAGTGTGAGGTACTGTGGGAGAGTGTGAGGTACTGTGGGAGAGTGTGAGGTACTGTGGGAGAGTGTGTGAGGTACTGTGGGAGAGTGTGAGGTACTGTGGGAGAGTGTGAGGTACTGTGGGAGAGTGTGAGGTACTGTGGGAGGTACTGTGGGAGAGTGTGAGGTACTGTGGGAGAGTGTGAGGTACTGTGGGAGAGTGGGAGGGTGTGAGGTACTGTGGGAGAGTGTGAGGTACTGTGGGAGAGTGTGAGGTACTGTGGGAGAGTGTGAGGTACTGTGGGAGAGTGTGAGGTACTGTGGGAGAGTGTGAGGTACTGTGGGAGAGTGTGAGGTACTGTGGGAGAGTGTGAGGTACTGTGGGAGAGTGTGAGGGACTGTGGGAGAGGTGTGAGGTACTGTGGGAGAGTGTGAGGTACAGTGGGAGAGTGTGAGGTACTGTGGGAGAGTGTGAGGTACTGTGGGAGTGTGAGGTGTGAGGTACTGTGGGAGAGTGTGAGGTACTGTGGGAGAGTGTGAGGTACTGTGGGAGAGTGTGAGGTACTGTGGGAGAGTGTGAGGTACTGTGGGAGAGTGTGAGGTACTGTGGGAGAGTGTGAGGTACTGTGGGAGAGTGTGAGGTACTGTGGGAGTGTGAGGTACTGTGTGAGGTACTGTGGGAGAGTGTGAGGTACTGTGGGAGAGTGTGAGGTACTGTGGGAGGTGTGAGGTACTGTGGGAGAGTGTGAGGTACTGTGGGAGAGGTGTGAGGTACTGTGGGAGAGTGTGAGGTACTGTGTGAGGTACTGTGGGAGTGTGAGGTACTGTGGGAGGTGAGGTACTGTGGGAGAGTGTGAGGTACTGTGGGAGAGTGTGAGGTACTGTGGGAGAGTGTGAGGTACTGTGGGAGAGTGTGAGGTACTGTGGGAGAGTGTGAGGTACTGTGGGAGAGTGTGAGGTACTGTGGGAGAGTGTGAGGTACTGTGGGAGAGTGTGAGGTACTGTGGGAGAGTGTGAGGTACTGTGGGAGAGTGTGAGGTACTGTGGGAGAGTGTGAGGTACTGTGGGAGAGTGTGAGGTACTGTGGGAGAGTGTGAGGTACTGTGGGAGAGTGTGAGGTACTGTGGGAGAGAGGTACTGTGGGAGTGAGGTAGTGTGAGGTACTGTGGGAGAGTGTGAGGTACTGTGGGAGAGTGTGAGGTACTGTGGGAGAGTGTGAGGTACTGTGGGAGAGTGTGAGGTACTGTGGGAGTGTGAGGTACTGTGGGAGGTACTGTGGGAGAGTGTGAGGTACTGTGGGAGAGTGTGAGGTACTGTGGGAGGTAGTGTGAGGTACTGTGGGAGTGTGAGGTGTGGGAGGTACTGTGGGAGAGTGTGAGGTACTGTGGGAGTGGGAGAGTGTGAGGTACTGTGGGAGAGGTACTGTGGGAGAGTGTGAGGTACTGTGGGAGAGTGTGAGGTACTGTGGGAGAGTGTGAGGTACTGTGGGAGAGTGTGAGGTACTGTGGGAGAGGTACTGTGGGAGAGTGTGAGGTACTGTGGGAGAGTGTGAGGTACTGTGGGAGAGTGTGAGGTACTGTGGGAGAGTGTGAGGTACTGTGGGAGAGTGTGAGGTACTGTGGGAGAGTCGGAGGTACTGTGGGAGAGTGTGAGGTACTGTGGGGGGTACTGTGGGAGGGTGTGAGGTACTGTGGGAGAGTGTGAGGTACTGTGGGAGAGTGTGAGGTACTGTGGGAGGTGTGAGGTACTGTGGGAGAGTGTGAGGTACTGTGGGAGAGTGTGAGGTACTGTGGGAGAGTGGGAGGTACTGTGGGAGAGTGTGAGGTACTGTGGGAGGTACTGTGGGAGGGTGTGAGGTACTGTGGGAGAGTGTGAGGTACTGTGGGAGAGTGTGAGGTACTGTGGGAGAGTGTGAGGTACTGTGGGAGAGTGTGAGGTACTGTGGGAGGGTGTGAGGTACTGTGGGAGTGTGAGGTACTGTGGGAGGTGTGAGGTACTGTGGGAGAGTGTGAGGTACTGTGGGAGAGTGTGAGGTACTGTGGGAGGTACTGTGGGAGAGTGTGAGGTACTGTGGGAGGTGTGTGTGGGAGAGTGTGAGGTAGTGTGTGAGGTACTGTGGGAGAGTGTGAGGTACTGTGGGAGAGTGTGAGGTACTGTGGGAGAGTGTGAGGTACTGTGGGAGAGTGTGAGGTACTGTGGGAGAGTGTGAGGTACTGTGGGAGAGTGTGAGGTACTGTGGGAGAGTGTGAGGTACTGTGGGAGGTGTGAGGTACTGTGGGAGAGTGTGAGGTACTGTGGGAGAGTGTGAGGTACTGTGGGAGAGTGTGAGGTACTGTGGGAGAGTGTGAGGTACTGTGGGAGAGTGTGAGGTACTGTGGGAGAGTGTGAGGTACTGTGGGAGTGTGTGGTACTGTGGGAGAGTGTGAGGTACTGTGGGAGAGTGTGAGGTACTGTGGGAGAGTGTGAGGTACTGTGGGAGAGTGTGAGGTACTGTGGGAGGTACTGTGGGAGAGTGAGGTACTGTGGGAGAGTGTGAGGTACTGTGGGGGAGAGTGTGAGGTACTGTGGGAGAGTGTGAGGTACTGTGGGAGAGTGTGAGGTACTGTGGGAGAGTGTGAGGTACTGTGGGAGAGTGTGAGGTACTGTGGGAGAGTGTGAGGTACTGTGGGAGAGTGTGAGGTACTGTGGGAGAGTGTGAGGTACTGTGGGAGAGTGTGTGGGAGGTACTGTGGGAGAGTGTGAGGTACTGTGGGAGAGTGTGAGGTACTGTGGGAGAGTGTGAGGTACTGTGGGAGAGTGTGAGGTACTGTGGGAGAGTGTGAGGTACTGTGGGAGAGTGTGAGGTACTGTGGGAGAGTGTGAGGTACTGTGGGAGAGTGTGAGGTACTGTGGGAGAGTGTGAGGTACTGTGGGAGAGTGTGAGGTACTGTGGGAGAGTGTGAGGTACTGTGGGAGAGTGTGAGGTACTGTGGGAGAGGTGTGAGGTACTGTGGGAGAGTGTGAGGTACTGTGGGAGAGGTACTGTGGGAGAGGTAGTGTGAGGTACTGTGGGAGAGTGTGAGGTACTGTGGGAGAGTGTGAGGTACTGTGGGAGGTACTGTGGGAGAGTGTGAGGTACTGTGGGAGAGTGTGTGGGAGGTACTGTGGGAGAGTGTGAGGTACTGTGGGAGAGTGTGAGGTACTGTGGGAGAGTGTGAGGTACTGTGGGAGAGTGTGAGGTACTGTGGGAGAGTGTGAGGTACGGTGGGAGTGGGAGTGTGAGGTACTGTGGGAGAGTGTGAGGTACTGTGGGAGAGTGTGAGGTACTGTGGGAGAGTGTGAGGTACTGTGGGAGGTGTGAGGTACTGTGGGAGAGTGTGAGGTACTGTGGGAGGTGTGAGGTACTGTGGGAGGTAGTGTGAGGTACTGTGGGAGAGTGTGAGGTACTGTGAGAGAGTGTGAGGTACTGTGGGAGAGTGTGAGGTACTGTGGGAGGGTGTGAGGTACTGTGGGAGAGTGTGAGGTACTGTGGGAGAGTGTGAGGTACTGTGGGAGAGTGTGAGGTACTGTGGGAGAGTGTGAGGTACTGTGGGAGCGTGAGGTACTGTGTGTGAGGTACTGTGGGAGAGTGTGAGGTACTGTGGGAGAGTGTGAGGTACTGTGGGAGAGTGTGAGGTACTGTGGGAGAGTGTGAGGTACTGTGTGAGGCACTGTGGGAGGGTGTGAGGTACTGTGGGAGAGTGTGAGGTACTATGGGAGTGTGTGGGTACTGTGGGAGGTGTGAGGTACTGTGGGAGAGTGTGAGGTACTGTGGGAGAGTGTGTGAGGTGAGGTACTGTGGGAGAGTGTGAGGTACTGTGGGAGAGTGTGAGGTACTGTGGGAGAGTGTGAGGTACTGTGGGAGAGTGTGAGGTACTGTGGGAGAGTGTGAGGTACTGTGGGAGAGGTGTGAGGTACTGTGGGAGTGAGGTGTGAGGTACTGTGGGAGAGTGTGAGGTACTGTGGGAGAGTGTGAGGTACTGTGGGAGTGTGAGGTGTGGGAGGTACTGTGGGAGAGTGTGAGGTACTGTGGGAGAGGTGTGAGGTACTGTGGGAGAGTGTGAGGTACTGTGGGAGAGTGTGAGGTACTGTGGGAGGTACTGTGGGAGAGTGTGAGGTACTGTGGGAGAGTGTGAGGTACTGTGGGAGAGTGTGAGGTACTGTGGGAGAGTGTGAGGTACTGTGGGAGGGTGTGAGGTACTGTGGGAGAGTGTGAGGTACTGTGGGAGAGTGTGGGTACTGTGGGAGAGTGTGAGGTACTGTGGGAGAGTGTGAGGTACTGTGGGAGAGTGTGAGGTACTGTGGGAGAGTGTGAGGTACTGTGGGAGAGTGTGAGGTACTGTGGGAGAGTGTGAGGTACTGTGGGAGAGTGTGAGGTACTGTGGGAGAGTGTGAGGTACTGTGGGAGAGTGTGAGGTACTGTGGGAGAGTGTGAGGTACTGTGGGAGAGTGTGAGGTACTGTGGGAGAGTGTGAGGTGTGGGAGGTGAGGTACTGTGGGAGAGTGTGAGGTACTGTGGGAGAGTGTGAGGTACTGTGGGAGAGTGTGAGGTACTGTGGGAGAGTGTGAGGTACTGTGGGAGAGTGTGAGGTACTGTGGGAGAGTGTGAGGTACTGTGGGAGAGTGTGAGGTACTGTGGGAGAGTGTGAGGTACTGTGGGAGAGTGTGAGGTACTGTGGGAGTGGGAGTGTGAGGTACTGTGGGAGGTACTGTGTGAGGTACTGTGGGAGAGTGTGAGGTACTGTGGGAGAGTGTGAGGTACTGTGGGAGAGTGTGAGGTACTGTGGGAGAGTGTGAGGTACTGTGGGAGAGTGTGAGGTACTGTGGGAGGGTGGGAGAGTGTGAGGTACTGTGGGAGAGTGTGAGGTACTGTGGGAGAGTGTGAGGTACTGTGGGAGAGAGTGAGGTACTGTGGGAGAGTGTGAGGTACTGTGGGAGAGTGTGAGGTACTGTGGGAGAGTGTGAGGTACTGTGGGACGGTGTGAGGTACTGTGGTCGAGTGTGCGGTACTGTGGGAGAGTGTGAGGTACTGTGGGAGAGTGTGAGGTACTGTGGGAGAGTGTGAGGTACTGTGGGAGGTGTGAGGTACTGTGGGAGAGTGTGAGGTACTGTGGGAGAGTGTGAGGTACTGTGGGAGAGTGTGAGGTACTGTGGGAGAGTGTGAGGTACTGTGGGAGAGTGTGAGGTACTGTGGGAGTGTGTGAGGTACTGTGGGAGTGAGGTAGTGTGGGAGGTACTGTGGGAGGAGTGTGAGGTACTGTGGGAGAGTGTGAGGTACTGTGGGAGAGTGTGAGGTACTGTGGGAGAGTGTGAGGTACTGTGGGAGAGGTGTGAGGTACTGTGGGAGAGTGTGAGGTACTGTGGGAGAGTGTGAGGTACTGTGGGAGAGTGTGAGGTACTGTGGGAGAGTGTGAGGTACTGTGGGAGAGTGTGAGGTACTGTGGGAGAGTGTGGGAGGTACTGTGGGAGAGTGTGAGGTACTGTGGGAGAGTGTGAGGTACTGTGGGAGAGTGTGAGGTACTGTGGGAGAGTGTGAGGTACTGTGGGAGAGTGTGAGGTACTGTGGGAGAGTGTGAGGTACTGTCGGAGAGAGTGACTACCTGTGGGAGAGTGTGAGGTACTGTGGGAGAGTGTGAGGTACTGTGGGAGGTGTGAGGTACTGTGGGAGAGTGTGAGGTACTGTGGGAGAGTGTGAGGTACTGTGGGAGAGGTACTGTGAGGTACTGTGGGAGAGTGTGAGGTACTGTGGGAGAGTGTGAGGTACTGTGGGAGAGGTGTGAGGTACTGTGGGAGAGTGTGAGGTACTGTGGGAGAGTGTGAGGTACTGTGGGAGAGTGTGAGGTACTGTGGGAGAGTGTGAGGTACTGTGGGAGAGTGTGAGGTACTGTGGGAGAGTGTGAGGTACTGTGGGAGAGTGTGAGGTACTGTGGGAGAGTGTGAGGTACTGTGGGAGAGTGTGAGGTACTGTGGGAGAGTGTGAGGTACTGTGGGAGAGTGTGAGGTACTGTGGGAGAGTGTGAGGTACTGTGGGAGAGTGTGAGGTACTGTGGGAGAGTGTGAGGTACTGTGGGAGAGTGTGAGGTACTGTGGGGAGAGTGTGAGGTACTGTGGGAGGTAGGTACTGTGGGAGAGTGTGAGGTACTGTGGGAGAGTGTGAGGTACTGTGGGAGAGTGTGAGGTACTGTGGGAGAGTGTGAGGTACTGTGGGAGAGTGTGAGGTACTGTGGGAGAGTGTGAGGTACTGTGGGAGAGTGTGAGGTACTGTGGGAGAGTGTGAGGTACTGTGGGAGAGTGTGAGGTACTGTGGGAGGTAGTGTGAGGTACTGTGGGAGAGTGTGAGGTACTGTGGGAGAGTGTGAGGTACTGTGGGAGAGTGTGAGGTACTGTGGGAGAGTGTGAGGTACTGTGGGAGAGGTACTGTGGGAGGTGTGAGGTACTGTGGGAGGTGTGAGGTACTGTGGGAGAGTGTGAGGTACTGTGGGAGAGTGTGAGGTACTGTGGGAGAGTGTGAGGTACTGTGGGAGAGTGTGAGGTACTGTGGGAGAGTGTGAGGTACTGTGGGAGAGTGTGAGGTACTGTGGGAGAGTGTGAGGTACTGTGGGAGAGTGTGAGGTACTGTGGGAGAGTGTGAGGTACTGTGGGAGAGTGTGAGGTACTGTGGGAGAGTGTGAGGTACTGTGGGAGAGTGTGAGGTACTGTGGGAGAGTGTGAGGTACTGTGGGAGAGGTGTGAGGTACTGTGGGAGAGTGTGAGGTACTGTGGGAGAGTGTGAGGTACTGTGGGAGAGTGTGAGGTACTGTGGGAGAGTGTGAGGTACTGTGGGAGAGTGTGAGGTACTGTGGGAGAGGTACTGTGGGAGAGTGTGAGGTACTGTGGGAGAGTACTGTGGGAGACTGTGTGAGGTACTGTGGGAGAGTGTGAGGTACTGTGGGAGAGTGTGAGGTACTGTGGGAGAGTGTGTGAGGTACTGTGGGAGAGTGTGAGGTACTGTGGGAGGTGTGTGAGGTACTGTGGGAGAGTGTGAGGTACTGTGGGAGAGTGTGAGGTACTGTGGGAGAGTGTGAGGTACTGTGGGAGAGTGTGAGGTACTGTGGGAGAGTGTGAGGTACTGTGGGAGAGTGTGAGGTACTGTGGGAGAGTGTGAGGTACTGTGGGAGAGTGTGAGGTACTGTGGGAGAGTGTGGGAGGTACTGTGGGAGAGTGTGAGGTACTGTGGGAGAGTGTGAGGTACTGTGGGAGAGTGTGAGGTACTGTGGGAGAGTGTGAGGTACTGTGGGAGAGTGTGAGGTACTGTGGGAGGTAGTGTGAGTGTACTGTGGGAGAGTGTGAGGTACTGTGGGAGAGTGTGAGGTACTGTGGGAGAGTGTGAGGTACTGTGGGAGTGAGGTACTGTGGGAGAGTGTGAGGTACTGTGGGAGAGTGTGAGGTACTGTGGGAGAGTGTGAGGTACTGTGGGAGAGTGTGAGGTACTGTGGGAGGTACTGTGTGAGGTACTGTGGGAGAGTGTGAGGTACTGTGGGAGAGTGTGAGGTACTGTGGGAGAGTGTGAGGTACTGTGGGAGAGTGTGAGGTACTGTGGGAGAGTGTGAGGTACTGTGGGAGAGTGTGAGGTACTGTGGGAGGTAGTGTGGGAGGTACTGTGGGAGAGTGTGAGGTACTGTGGGAGAGTGTGAGGTACTGTGGGAGAGTGTGAGGTACTGTGGGAGAGTGTGAGGTACTGTGGGAGAGTGTGAGGTACTGTGGGAGAGTGTGAGGTACTGTGGGAGAGTTGGAGGTACTGTGGGAGAGTGTGAGGTACTGTGGGAGAGTGTGAGGTACTGTGGGAGAGTGTGAGGTACTGTGGGAGAGTGTGAGGTACTGTGGGAGAGTGTGAGGTACTGTGGGAGAGTGTGAGGTACTGTGGGAGGTACTGTGAGGTAGGTGTGGGAGAGTGTGAGGTACTGTGGGAGAGTGTGAGGTACTGTGGGAGAGTGTGAGGTACTGTGGGAGAGTGTGAGGTACTGTGGGAGAGTGTGAGGTACTGTGGGAGAGTGTGAGGTACTGTGGGAGAGTGTGAGGTACTGTGGGAGAGTGTGAGGTACTGTGGGAGAGTGTGAGGTACTGTGGGAGAGTGTGAGGTACTGTGGGAGAGTGTGAGGTACTGTGGGAGAGTGTGAGGTACTGTGGGAGAGTGTGCGGTACTGTGGGAGAGTGTGAGGTACTGTGGGAGAGTGTGAGGGTACTGTGGGAGGGTGTGAGGTACTGTGGGAGAGTGTGAGGTACTGTGGGAGAGTGTGAGGTACTGTGGGAGGTACTGTGGGAGGTACTGTGGGAGAGTGTGAGGTACTGTGGGAGAGTGTGAGGTACTGTGGGAGAGTGTGAGGTACTGTGGGAGAGTGTGAGGTACTGTGGGAGAGTGTGAGGTACTGTGGGAGAGTGTGAGGTACTGTGGGAGAGTGTGAGGTACTGTGGGAGACTGTGGGAGAGTGTGAGGTACTGTGGGAGAGTGTGAGGTACTGTGGGAGAGTACTGTGGGAGGTGTGAGGTACTGTGGGAGAGTGTGAGGTACTGTGGGAGAGTGTGAGGTACTGTGGGAGACTGTGGGAGAGTGAGGTACTGTGGGAGAGTGTGAGGTACTGTGGGAGAGTGTGAGGTACTGTGGGTACTGTGGGAGAGTGTGAGGTACTGTGGGAGAGTGTGAGGTACTGTGGGAGAGTGTGAGGTACTGTGGGAGAGTGTGAGGTACTGTGGGAGAGTGTGAGGTACTGTGGGAGGGTGTGAGGTACTGTGGGAGAGTGTGAGGTACTGTGGGAGAGTGTGAGGTACTGTGGGAGAGTGTGAGGTACTGTGGGAGAGTGTGAGGTACTGTGGGAGAGTGTGAGGTACTGTGGGAGAGTGTGAGGTACTGTGGGAGAGTGTGAGGTACTGTGGGAGAGTGTGAGGTACTGTGGGAGAGTGTGAGGTACTGTGGGAGAGTGTGAGGTACTGTGGGAGAGTGTGAGGTACTGTGGGAGAGTGTGAGGTACTGTGGGAGAGTGTGAGGTACTGTGGGAGAGTGTGAGGTACTGTGGGAGAGTGTGAGGTACTGTGGGAGAGTGTGAGGTACTGTGGGAGAGTGTGAGGTACTGTGGGAGAGTGTGAGGTACTGTGGGAGGTGTGAGGTACTGTGGGAGAGTGTGAGGTACTGTGGGAGAGTGTGAGGTACTGTGGGAGAGTGTGAGGTACTGTGGGAGAGTGAGAAGTACTGTGGGAGAGTGTGAGGTACTGTGGGAGGGTGTGAGTGAGTGAGGTACTGTGGGAGAGTGTGAGGTACTGTGGGAGAGTGTGAGGTACTGTGGGAGAGTGTGGGGTACTGTGGGAGAGTGTGAGGTACTGTGGGAGAGTGTGAGGTACTGTGGGAGAGTGTGAGGTACTGTGGGAGAGGTGTGGGAGGTACTGTGGGAGTGTGAGTACTGTGGGAGAGGTAGGTACTGTGGGAGAGTGTGAGGTACTGTGGGAGAGTGTGAGGTACTGTGGGGAGAGTGTGAGGTACTGTGGGAGAGTGTGAGGTACTGTGGGAGAGTGTGAGGTACTGTGGGAGAGTGTGAGGTACTGTGGGAGAGTGTGAGGTACTGTGGGAGAGTGTGAGGTACTGTGGGAGAGTGTGAGGTACTGTGGGAGAGTGTGAGGTACTGTGGGAGAGTGTGAGGTACTGTGGGAGAGTGTGAGGTACTGTGGGAGTGTGAGGTGTGAGGTACTGTGGGAGAGTGTGAGGTACTGTGGGAGAGTGTGAGGTACTGTGGGAGAGTGTGAGGTACTGTGGGAGAGTGGGGAGGTACTGTGGGAGAGTGTGAGGTACTGTGGGAGAGTGTGAGGTACTGTGGGAGGGTGTGAGGTACTGTGGGAGAGTGTGAGGTACTGTGGGAGAGTGTGAGGTACTGTGGGAGAGTGTGAGGTACTGTGGGAGAGTGTGAGGTACTGTGGGAGAGTGTGAGGTACTGTGGGAGAGTGTGAGGTACTGTGGGAGAGTGTGAGGTACTGTGGGAGTGTGAGGTACTGTGGGAGAGTGTGAGGTACTGTGGGAGAGTGTGAGGTACTGTGGGAGAGTGTGAGGTACTGTGGGAGAGTGTGAGGTACTGTGGGAGTGTGAGGAGTGGGGTACTGTGTGAGGTACTGTGGGAGAGTGTGAGGTACTGTGGGAGACTGTGTGAGGTACTGTGGGAGAGTGTGAGGTACTGTGGGAGGTGTGAGGTACTGTGTGGGAGTGTGAGGTGTGAGGTACTGTGGGAGGGTGTGAGGTACTGTGGGAGAGTGTGTGGTACTGTGCGAGTGTGAGGTACTGTGGGAGTGTGAGGTACTGTGGGAGTGTGAGGTACTGTGCGAGAGTGTGAGATACTGTGGGAGAGTGTGAGGTACTGTGGGAGAGTGTGAGGTACTGTGGGAGGGTGTGAGGTACTGTGGGAGAGTGTGAGGTACTGTGGGAGAGTGTGAGGTACTGTGGGAGAGTGTGAGGTACTGTGGGAGAGTGTGAGGTACTGTGGGAGAGTGTCTGGTACTGTGGGAGTGTGAGGTACTGTGGGAGAGTGTGAGGTACTGTGGGAGAGTGTGAGGTACTGTGGGAGAGTGTGAGGTACTGTGGGAGAGTGTGAGGTACTGTGGGAGAGTGTGAGGTACTGTGGGAGAGTGTGAGGTACTGTGGGAGAGTGTGAGGTACTGTGGGAGAGTGTGAGGTACTGTGGGAGAGTGTGAGGTACTGTGGGAGAGTGGGGAGGTACTGTGGGAGAGTGTGAGGTACTGTGGGAGAGTGTGAGGTACTGTGGGAGAGTGTGAGGTACTGTGGGAGAGTGTGTGGTACTGTGGGAGAGTGTGTGAGGTACTGTGGGAGAGTGTGAGGTACTGTGGGAGAGTGTGAGGTACTGTGGGAGAGTGTGAGGTACTGTGGGAGAGTGTGAGGTACTGTGGGAGAGTGTGAGGTACTGTGGGAGAGTGTGAGGTACTGTGGGAGAGGTGTGAGGTACTGTGGGAGTGGTGTGAGGTACTGTGGGAGAGTGTGAGGAGGAGTGTGAGGTACTGTGGGAGAGTGTGAGGTACTGTGGGAGAGTGTGAGGTACTGTGGGAGAGTGTGAGGTACTGTGGGAGTGTGAGGTACTGTGGGAGAGTGTGAGGTACTGTGGGAGAGTGTGAGGTACTGTGGGAGGGGTGTGAGGTACTGTGGGAGTGTGTGAGGTACTGTGGGAGAGTGTGAGGTACTGTGGGAGAGTGTGAGGTACTGTGGGAGAGTGTGAGGTACTGTGGGAGAGTGTGAGGTACTGTGGGAGAGTGTGAGGTACTGTGGGAGAGTGTGAGGTACTGTGGGAGAGTGTGAGGTACTGTGGGAGAGTGTGAGGTACTGTGGGAGAGTGTGAGGTACTGTGGGAGAGTGTGAGGTACTGTGGGAGAGTGTGAGGTACTGTGGGAGACCGTGAGGTACTGTGGGAGAGTGTGAGGTACTGTGGGAGAGTGTGAGGTACTGTGGGAGACCACCGTGAGGTACTGTGGGGAGACCACCGCTCAGGAGTGGCTTGGAGACCACCGCTCAGGAGTGGCTTGGAGACCGCCGCTCAGGAGTGGCTTGGAGACCACCGCTGAGGAGTGGCTTGGGGACTACTGCTGAGGAGTGGCTTGGGGACTACTGCTCAGGAGTGGCTTGGAGACCACCGCTCAGGAGCGGCTTCGAGACTACCACTCAGGAGTGGCTTGGGGACTATTGCTCAGGAGTGCCTTGGAGACCACCGCTCAGGAGCGGCTTGGAGACTACCGCTCAGGAGCGGCTTGGAGATTACCGCTCAGGAGCGACTCGGAGACCACCGCTCAGGAGTGGCTTGGAGAACACCGCTCAGGAGTGGCTTGGAGACCACCGTTTGAGTGTGAGGTCTCACAAGCCCAACAACACTGTTCGACACAGGAAACGTTCGGATGTGTGTTCGGGACCTTTGTTTCCATGGTGTTGGATCAGTGGCTTCCTGTTCTTGAAGCTGCAGGGTTATAAAATACCTCCTGGTAAACTGTGATTGTTCTTGTCACTATTTTGTATGTGGTGATCATGTCACCTCTACTGCATTTGTATCCCGACTTTTCTATATATAACACCTCCAGCCTCTCCTTATAGCTCTTGGTTTGATTAGTTCTCGAAGTCACATTTTAGCATGTGTGGGTATGTGGGCATATGTGAGTGTGGGTGTGTGAGTATGTCTGGTGTGTGTGTGTGAGCTTGTGTGGGTGTGTGTATGCATGAGAACATGTATGTGTGTGTGTGTGTATGGATGTATAAGCGATTAAATCTCTAAATATAGCCTTACACGCTGCAACATAGCAGGTAAAGAGACATAATCTGTACTGCTTGTATATTCATCAATTGTTATAGAAACATATTTATGGTGTTATCTTTTCCAGACAAGAATATGGACGACCCGTTCTACCAGCTGGAGGCCTCTGACAATGGTGAGTATGTTACCCTTGTGTCCTAGCTCACCCTAGCACACCTGTGTCCTAGCTCACCCTAGCACACCTAGTGTCCTAGCTCACCCTAGCTCACCTGTGTCCTAGCTCACCCTAGCTCACCTGTGTCCTACCTCACCCTAGCTCACCTGTGTCCTAGCTCACCCTAGCTCACCTAGTGTCCTAGCTCACCTGTGTCCTAGCTCACCCTAGCTCACCTGTGTCCTAGCTCACCTCTGTCCTGGCTCACACTAGCTCACCTTTGTCCTAGCTCACCTGTGTCCTAGCTCACCCTAGCTCACCTGTGTCCTAGCTCACCCTAGCTCACCTGTGTCCTAGCTCACCCTAGCTCACCTAGTGTCCTAGCTCACCTGTGTCCTAGCTCACCCCTAGCTCACCTGTGTCCTAGCTCACCTGTGTCCCAGCTCACTTTTGTCCTAGCTCACCTGTGTTCTAGCTCACATGAGTCCTAGCTCTCCTGTGTCCCAGCTCACCTGTGTCCTAGCTCACCTGTGTCCTAGCTCCCCTGGGTCCTAGCTCACCTGTGTCCTAGCTCACCTGTGTCCTAGCTCAACTGTGTCTTAGGTCACCTGTGTACTCACCTAGTTGTATTTGCGGGGGTTGAGCTCTGGCTCTTTGGTCCCGCCTCTCAACCGTCAATCAACAGGTGTACAGGTTCCTGAGCCTACTGGATCTATCATATCTACACTTGAAACTGTGTATGGAGTCAGCCTCCACCACATCACTTCCTAATGCATTCCATTTGTCAACCACTCTGACACTAAAAAAGTTCTTTCTAATATCTCTGTGGCTCATTTGGGCACTCAGTTTCCACCTGGGTCCCCTTGTGCGTGTTCCCCTTTTGTTAAATAGACTGTCTTTATCTACCCTATCAATCCCCTTCAGAATCTTGAATGTGGTGATCATGTCCCCCCTAACTCTTCTGTCTTCCAGCGAAGTGAGGTTTAATTCCCATAGTCTCTCCTCGTAGCTCATACCTCTCAGCTCGGGTACTAATCTGGTGACAAACCTTTGAACCTTTTCCAGTTTAGTCTTATCCTTGACTAGATATGGACTCCATGCTGGGGCTGCATACTCCAGGATTGGCCTGACATATGTGGTATACAAAGTTCTGAATGATTCTTTACACAAGTTTCTGAATGCCGTTCGTATGTTGGCCAGCCTGGCATATGCCGCTGATGTTATCCGCTTGATATGTGCTGCAGGAGACAGGTCTGGCGTGATATCAACCCCCAAGTCTTTTTCCTTCTCTGACTCCTGAAGAATTTCCTCTCCCAGATGATACCTTGTATCTGGCCTCCTGCTCCCTACACCTAACTTCATTACATTACATTTGGTTGGGTTAAACTCTAACAACCATTTGTTCGACCATTCCTTCAGCTTGTCTAGGTCTTCTTGAAGCCTCAAACAGTCCTCTTCTGTTTTAATCCTTCTCATAATTTTAGCATCGTCCGCAAACATTGAGAGAAATGAATCGATACCCTCCGGGAGATCATTTACATATATCAGAAACAAGATAGGACCGAGTACAGAGCCCTGTGGGACTCCACTGGTGACTTCACGCCAATCGGAGGTCTCACCCCTCACCGTAACTCTCTGCTTCCTATTGCTTTGATACTCCCTTATCCACTGGAGCACCTTACCAGCTACACCTGCCTGTGTCTCCAGCTTATGTACCAGCCTCTTATGCGGTACTGTGTCAAAGGCTTTCCGACAATCCAAGAAAATGCAGTCCGCCCAGCCCTCTCTTTCTTGCTTAATCTGTGTCACCTGATCGTAGAATTCTATCAAGCCTGCAAGGCAGGATTTACCCTCCCTGAATCCATGTTGGCGATTTGTCACGAAGTCCCTTCTCTCCAGATGTGTTACCAGGTTTTTTCTCACGATCTTCTCCATCACCTTGCATGGTATACAAGTTAAGGACACTGGCCTGTAGTTCAGTGCCTCTTGTCTGTCGCCCTTTTTGTATATTGGGACCACATTCGCCGTCTTCCATATTTCTGGTAGGTCTCCCGTCTCTAGTGACTTACTATACACTATGGAGAGCGGCAAGCAAAGTGCCTCTGCACACTCTTTCAGTACCCATGGTGAGATCCCATCTGGACCAACAGCCTTTCTAACATCCAGATCCAGCAGGTGTCTCTTGACCTCCTCTCTCGTAATTTCGAACTCCTCCAAGGCCGCCTGGTTTACCTCCCTTTCTCCTAGCACAGTGACCTCACCCTGTTCTATTGTGAAGACCTCCTGGAACCTCTTGTTGAGCTCCTCACACACCTCTCTGTCATTCTCTGTATATCTGTCCTCGCCTGTTCTAAGTTTCAATACCTGTTCTTTCACTGTTGTTTTCCTTCTGATGTGACTGTGGAGTAGCTTTGGTTCGGTCTTGGCTTTGTTTGCTATATCATTTTCAAAATTTTTCTCTGCTTCTTTTCTCACCCTGACGTACTCATTCCTGGTTCTCTGGTAGCTCTCTCTGCTTTCTGGTGTTCTGTTATTCCGGAAGTTCCTCCACGCCTTTTTGTTCAGTTTCTTCGCTTCCATACATGCCCTATTATACCATGGATTCTTCTGTTGCTTCTCGGATTTTTCCCTTTGGGCCGGGATGAACCTGTTTACTGCCTCCTGACACTTTTGGGTAACATAGTCCATCATACCCTGTACAGACTTGTCTCTGAGGTCTGTGTCCCAAGGTATTTCACTTAGGAAACTTCTCATCTGTTCATAATTCCCCTTTCGGTATGCCAGCCTTTTGATTCCTAGTTCTTTTTGGGGGGAGATAAGTCCTAGTTCTACCAGGTACTCAAAGTTCAATACACTGTGGTCATTCATTCCCAAGGGCGCTTCCATCTTAACTTCCCTTATATCCCATTCATTTAGGGTAAATATCAAATCAAGCATTGCTGGTTCATCTTCTCCTCTCATTCTTGTTGGTTCTTTGGTGTGCTGGCTTAGAAAGTTTCTTGTTGCCACGTCCAGCAGCTTAGCTCTCCATGTTTCTGGTCCTCCATGCGGGTCTCTGTTCTTCCAATCTATCTTCCCATGGTTGAAGTCTACCATAATTAGTAGTCCAGATCCATTCCTGCTAGCAACAGAAGCTGCTCTTTCTATTATGTTAATGGTGGCCATGTTGTTTCTATCATATTCCTGTCTAGGTCTTCTGTCATTTGGTGGTGGATTATATATGACTGCGACTATAATTTTTTTCCCTCCATTTGTTACAGTACCTGCTATGTAGTCACTGAAACCTTCACAGCCCTGAATATCCATCTCCTCAAAATCCCAGCCTTTTCTTACCAGCAGAGCTACACCACCCCCACCTCTTCCTTCCCTCTCTTTCCTCATAACATAATAGTCCTGTGGGAACACTGCATTTGTTATCGTTTTCGTGATCTTTGTTTCTGTGAGGGCTATTACGTCTGGGTTTTCTCCTAGGTTGTGTCCTAGCTCACCTGTGTCCTAGCTCATCTATGTCCTAGCTCACCTGTGTCCTAGCTCACCTGTGTCCTAGCTCACCTGTGTCCTAGGTCACCTGTGTCCTAGATTTATTTATTTATTTATTTATTTATTTATTTATTTATTTATTTATATACAAGAAGGTACATTGGGTTTGTGAGAATACATAGCATAGTACAGTAATTGCACTCTTGTAAAGCCACTAGTACGCGCAGCGTTTCGGGCAGGTCCTTAATCTAACAGATAATTTTAAGTAGGTAAATTCTATCAGAATTAATAAAATGATAACAAATACATTGCAAGAAAAAAAATGAGATGAGAGAGATTAGTAAGTATATTAAAGCACATTGGTATATTAAAGCTCTGATTGATTACATTGACAGCTTGATTGGTAATTTAAACAAGATTAATAGACACCATACAGCAGATTGACAGTACATATAAGAAGACAGCAATGATCGCAATGATAAAGATGTTCAGATTGGGTACATAAAGATTGGGAGATTGGGTAGCAATAGATACAGTGCAGTTTTAAAGCAAAAGGTAAAAAACTATGAAGATGAAATTAGGTACTTTTTAGTATTGTTTTTGAATGATGCAAAAGTTGGACAG
The DNA here is from genome assembly GCF_020424385.1 of Procambarus clarkii. Lineage (NCBI taxonomy): Eukaryota > Metazoa > Arthropoda > Malacostraca > Decapoda > Cambaridae > Procambarus > Procambarus clarkii. The sequence continues at coordinate 46,050 of NW_025571354.1, read as the reverse complement.
CTTTTCAATTCAATAGGGAGTGAGTTCCATAGACTGGGTCCCTTTATTTGCATAGAGTGTTTACACAAATTAAGTTTGACTCTGGGGATATCAAAGAGATATTTATTTCTGGTGTGGTGATAATGGGTCCTATTACATCTGTCCAGGGAGAGTTTCAGAGCAGGATTTGCATTTAAGAACAGGGTTTTGTAAATGTAGTTGACACAAGAGAATTTGTGGAGTGAGATTATGTTTAGCATGTTTAGGGAGTTAAACAAGGGGGCTGAGTGTTGTCTGAAAGCAGAATTTGTTATTATTCTGATAGCAGATTTTTGCTGGGTAATGATGGACTTGAGGTGGTTTGCAGTGGTTGAACCCCATGCACAGATACCATAATTAAGATAGGGATAGATTAGTGCATAATATAGAGAGATGAGAGCAGAGTTAGGTACATAATATCTGATTTTGGAGAGTATACCAACTGTTTTAGAGACTTTCTTAGTTATGTGTTGTATGTGGGTACTGAAGTTGAGTCTCTTGTCTAGGAATAGGCCAAGAAACTTTCCATCATTTTTATTGCTAATGTTTACATTGTCTATCTGAAGCTGAATTGCATTTGTAGATTTGCTTCCAAATAAGATGTAGTAGGTCTTTTCTATGTTAAGTGTTAGTTTGTTGGTTGACATCCATAAGTGGACTTTTTTTAGTTCATTATTAACAACATTATTTAGTGTATGTGGGTTGGGGTTAGAGTAGATGAGGGTAGTATCATCAGCAAACAAAATAGGTTTCAGAATGTTAGAGACGTTAGGCAGATCATTGATGTAAATAAGAAATAAGAGAGGTCCCAAAATGCTGCCCTGTGGCACTCCAACGGTTATTGGTAGAGTGGGAGAGGTTATATTATTGATGGCTACACATTGGTGTCTATCACTAAGATAGGATTGGATATAGTCCAGTGTATGGCCTCGAATTCCATAATGATGGAGTTTACGTAAGAGGTAATTGTGATTAACAGTATCAAAGGCCTTTCTCAGGTCAATGAAGAGTCCAATCGGAAACTCATTTTTGTCAAGGGCTGAGTAAATTATATCAAGGAGACTAATAATTGCATCGTTGGTACTCTTTTGGGAGCGGAAGCCAAACTGACAGGGGCTAAGAATGTCAAATTTTACGAGGTAGGAGTAAAGCTGTTTGTAGATAATTTTTTCAAATATTTTTGATAGTATGGGTAGGTTTGATATTGGTCTATAATTGTTTATGTCTGCCGGATTACCTCCTTTATGAACTGGTGTTACTCTTGCTTTTTTAAGGATATCAGGGAAGGTATGACACTCAAGGGATTTGTTGAACAGCAGAGCTATAGGTGGGGCAAGGGCGTGGGAGGCGCTCTTGTATATAATGGATGGTATTTCACTGATGTTCCCAGCTTTGGTTTTTAGTGAGTGTATGATGGACACAACATCTGTCGGGCTGACTGGTGAGAGGAGAAGAGAGTTTGGATAGCTGCCTGAGAGATATGTGTTGATATGTGTCTGAGTCTGTGGGATTTTACTGGCAAGGTTAGCACCAACCGATGAAAAGAAGCTATTAAATTCATTCGCCATTTCTAAATCAGATGACGGTGTAAGGCCATCCTTAGAGAGTGTTATCTGGTTGTGGGAGTGTTGTTTAGTTCCTAGGATATTAGAGATGGTTTTCCATGTGCTTTTCATGTTGCCTTTTGCTTCTTTGAATCTAGTCTCATAATATGAAAGTTTAGCTTTTCTTATGATACTGGTAAGCACTGATGAGTACCTCTTAACTACTTCCTTTGTAACTAGGCCAAACCTAAATTTCTTTTCATATTCGTGTTTTTTGTTGATTGATTTGATTATGCCACTTGTGAGCCACGGGTTATTTTTTCTTTTATCAGTTACTTGTTTGGTAAGGAGGGGACAGTGAGTGTTGTAGAGGCTTAGAGTTTTGGAGAGAAAGAGGTTAGTTAATGAGTTTATATCCTGTGTATTATTAAATTCAGATTCCCAGTTAATATTGTGAAGTGCATTAGAAAGATTGCCTAAAGCTGATTCACTGTGTAGCCTGAATGAGAGTTTCTTGCTTTCTGGTGGTGCTGTGTCCATGTTTGCTATGAGGAAGGTAGGATAGTGGTCAGTTGTTCTGTCATAGATTACCCCAGATGTAAGGGGAGCTGTTATATTAGTCCATAAGTGATCCAGGGTAGTGGCAGATGTTTGAGTGACTCGGGTGGGCTTGGTGATTGTGGGGATTAGCATACAGGAGTGCATGCTGTTACGGAAATAGTCAACTTGAGGGTTGTTTTGAAGACCCAGGTCAATATTGAAATCACCTCCCAGAATGATGTGATTTTTGTTGAGATTGTTATTTATGATAAGATTCTTTACGTTATCTGAGAATGAAGCTATGTTGGTATTAGGAAATCTATAGATGGCACCGATAGTCAGAGAGGATTTAAGGGATTTACTGGAGAACTTGGCAAAGGTATATTCACAATAGTCGTCTCTATCACTGATGACACTATTGCAGATGAAGGTATCTTTGTAATATATTGCTGTGCCACCTCCTTTTTTATTAGGCCTGCAGTTATGAATGGCTTTATAACCAGCTAAATTGTAGAGTTGGGTATAGTCTTTACTTAGCCAAGTTTTTGTTAAAATGATGAATGATAAATTAGTACCTAGTGCTGTGAGTAGTGCATTTATATCATCAAAATGTTTACCAAGTGACCTAACATTTTGGTTGTAAACTGATAAGCAGGTGCTATTTAGGAGTTTGTTTTTTGCAAGATTTGCTGTGTAATACCTGCAATAATGATCAATGTGCTGATTTGTGTGGGTATGAGACAGAAGATTTTGATCAGGATCAATATCAATAAGCATATAGATACAATAATGTCACGATACAATAAGATAAGCAATTACAGGAACAGTTAAATACTAAAACTGCTGTAAATAGAAAGTAATTGTAGCAAAACACAACAATAAACGTAGATACACAAAAAATAGAAATAATTAGAAGTAGAGCAAAGATTCCCGTAGATAGCCAGGAAGGATACAGTAGTTAGGTTAAGAGAGAAGAAAAAATCAGTAGACTGACAAGAATAATATATAGCAAAAAATAAAGAGACAAATAATAATCGTAAAGTAAAGATAATCTTAAAAATCAATTATTTAATATAGCTTAGTTGTGAACCTATAATTAGTATGAACTTAAGAAAAAAAAAGAAAAAAAATGAGCTCAGTAATTAATTACAATAAATGGTGTATAAATCAAATTACAATTAAATTTAAAAATTATAAGCAAAAACAAAAATAACAGGGTAAGATTATATTTATGAGCAAGATTTTACTAAGACACTGAGGTAAATGCTTACATAAATACAAAGTCTGCTATAATTAGAGAATAATTATAGCAAAACACAATAATAAATGCAAGTAAACAAAAGAATTGAAACAATTAGAAGTAGAATAAAGATCACTAGATAGCCATGAAGGATACACAAGTTTGGTGGAGAGAACAAAAAAAAAAAAACAGTAGACTGTCAAGATGAATATATACAAAATTGACAAATGATGATTGTAAAGTAAAATAATCTTAGATAATTAATTATATTTAGCTTAGGTCTTTAACCTATAATTAGTATGAACTTAATTAAGGGAACAAAATGAGATCAATAATTAATTTCAATAAATGACATAAATCAGAACAATTAAATTTAAAATTTAAAAAAGAATAGGGTAAAATTAGATTTAAGAGTAAGATTTTACAATGATACTGAGGTAGATGCTTGCATAAGTGCATGGAGACTTGACTGATTACTGAGGAAATTATATGAATGAGAGAACATTAGGTAAATGGTAAGGCAGAGACAACACCTTGGATAAAGTTAGATTAAGTTAGGTTAGACTCAGGCACTCAAAGAGTTATTTTAAGTATTGGCATTGGTCGGGTTCAAGTTTTCAGATATACCACAATCACTAAAGAAGGCCAGTAGTTGTTGGTCACATTTTATTTCATATCTTTTTCCTGCACTTTCCTTCTTTACAATGATCGTTCCATTCCTAGTGTAGCACTGCTTGGTAAGACCAGGGTTTTGTTTGCGAATTTTACGCAGCCTGAAGAGGAGGGTTCCGCGCTGCTTTGTAAGGCACTCATTTATATAAAGGTTGGTTTTTTGCTTAGCAGCTGATTGTATGAGGTCAAACTTAACAGAGGGATTTGCAAGTTTGATGAGCATTCTCCTACTGCTACGGGAACTGTTTTTATCTATCCTGATATCTGATTTGATATCAACATTGACTTTGATCTTTGAATTAATTAGGGTGTGGGCTATGTTACAACAATTCTCACCTTGTTGTTCATCAGGTACATCAGTAGAGCTAATTATCAGGGAGTCATGTAGTTGTTGCTGCTCTAGATCATATTTGGAAGCCGCCTGGTGAATCTGAAGTAGATTTATTTGTTTTTCCAGCTTTTGAAGGAGGTCACTTTGAGCTGAGTGGGTTTCCTCGGCTTGAATCTTTTGTATTTGATCCCTTGCGTCATTTGCAACAGTTTGTAAGTTGAGAATTTCTTGGTTGTTGTTCATCGACGATTCAAGGAGGCGGTCTATGGTTTGTTGTTGTTGGGTGACTGTGGCTTGGAGGGCCGAAATAGCTTCAGATTGCAGGAGCACAAGGTTGTGCAGTTTCTGCAGCCATGGGTTACTCCCATGTCCTAGCTCACCTGTGTCCCAGCTCTCCTGTGTGTCCTAGCTCATCTGTGTCCTAGCTCACCTGTGTCCTAGCTCATCTGTGTCCTAGCTCATCTGTGTCCTAGCTCATCTGTGTCCTAGCTCACCTGTAGCCTAGCTCATCTGTGCCCTAGCTCATCTGTGTCCTAGCTCATCTGTGTCCTAGCTCATCTGTGTCCTAGCTCACCTGTGGCCTAGCTCATCTGTGTCCCAGCTCATCTGTGTCCTAGCTCATCTGTATCCTAGCTCACCTGTGTCCTAGCTCATCTGTGTCCTAGCTCATCTGTGTCCCAGCTCATCTTTGTCCCAGCTCACATGTGTCCTAGCTCATCTGGGTCCTAGGTCATCTGTGTCCCAGCTCACCTGTGGCCTAGCTCATCTGTGTCCTAGCTCACCTGTGTCCTAGCTCATCTGTGTCCTAGCTCACCTGTGTCCTAGCTCACCTGTGTCCTAGCTCACCTAGCGTTACGAAGGTAACGGGAATTGAATGTTATATCTGTAAGACTAGATTCCATTCGGCTTGTGCAGGAGTGAATAACACTACGGCACTGAGAGCTGGTCACTTGCTCTGGGTGTGTAAAAATGACCTGCCAGCGTGGAATATCCTAAAAAACCTTCTAGATAACATGACGCATGATCGGAAAACATCATTCATTGGAAGCCTACCAGCCATCCAGAAGGAGTGGGAAAGGAACAACAATTCTAATATACAAGGGGCGGAGGCTATAGTCAGGGATGAAACTGAGGCTGAAACTCAGGAAGTTGTAAACTCTGACTCAGTAGGCCAGGATGTAGATGACAGTAAACTAGAAAGTGTACCAGACAGCACTGACAGCTCGATAGGTACAGACACTACGACGGTTCCCGATAGAGCAATTCAGAACAGAAGGACAGACTTATGCAAATTTTATGCAAAGGGCATATGCAGACATAGATATGCTGGTAATAAGAAAGGATTAGAATGCAGTTACCAACATCCCAAAAAATGTTTAAATATGCTTAGGAAAGGAGAGTGTCGATTTGGATCAATATGTAGGTTTTTCCATCCTGACTTGTGCCAAACCTCACTGGAGGACAGAAAATGCTATGACCTCAGCTGCCCACACTTTCACGTGAAAGGCACGGAACGCTACATAAAGAGTGGCAAGCAGGATAATAAATTTGGAGGAAACTCTATAAATTTGTTATACCAGACCGGCAGAGAATTCAAAAGGAGCAGCATGGAGAGTGTATGGAACTGGATGCCAGATCCACTTGCATTCCAGAATTACAGATACAATTACCCACCGAAAGGGAACTACAACTACGACAGACAACTGCCCTACAACAATCAGTACTGGTCAGAACAAACTCATTATGTCCACGAATAATGGGCTTGCCGAAAAAGTCTCCCATTCAAACTATCACTAATAGGTGATAGGACCTCATTCATCTTTGCCAACATACAAGGACTGAAAACAAGAACAAACAACAAGGTACAGTTCATAAATGGCCTCCTCACGGAGTCAAATGCAGTATTTGGAGCTTTCACAGAAACCCATGCAGGGGAATTGTTGGACAGTGAGATCTGGATTCAAGGATATAACCTATACAGGTGTGATAGGAAAATTAGGTCACATGGAGGAGTGAGTCTGTATATTAGGGAAGACCTTGTATGCTCGGAGCTCCTAAACGTTACAAATGAGGTGGTAGAGGTACTGGGATTAAAAATAGAGAAAATAAATTTTAGTGATTATTCTAATATACAAACCGCCAGATGCAACGGCTGAGGAATTCACAGAACAGATAAGCAAAATAGAGAATAGCCTTGATAATTTGGAGAACCCGATACCTGATATTATCTTCCTAGGTGACTTCAACTTGCCTAGTCTCAGGTGGAAAATAGCAAACAATAATATTATACCAGGAAATCTATCAGGACCTAACCAACCACAGATTAGAGAACTACTTAGATTCTGTGACAAATTTTCACTCAATCAGCAGATATCGGAGCCAACGAGAAATGAAAATATTCTAGATCTGGTCTTTACGAACAATGAAGACATTATCAGAGACATTACGATATCAGATACCACATACTCAGATCACAAACTCATTGAAGTGCAAACGACCATCAATACTCAGAATAGACCTAAAACGTTGATAAAGCAAGAGGGGCTATTCAGTAAATTCAATTTTAATAATAAAAGGATAGACTGGGAGATAATAAACAGGGAACTTACAAACATTCCATGGGGATCTGTTCTAAGTAATACAAGTCCTACAGAAGGAATAGAAAAACTGACTTCAGAAGCGTATCAAGTCTGTCTGAAACATGTTCCTTTGAGGAAAGCCAGAAAGAGATCTAACGTAGAAAGAGAACGCAGACGACACTATAAACGCAGGAAAAAAATAACGGAACTGCTTATGCAGACACGAATTTCCCGTCAAAGAAGGAATAATTTAAATAGGGAGATTGAAGAAATCGAGCGGAAATTGAAACACTCATATGAAACTGAAGAAAGGCAGTTAGAACAAAAAGCAATTCAGGAAATAAAGAAAAATCCAAAATATTTCTTCTCATATGCGAAATCAAGAGCAAAAACCACTGCCAGTATTGGACCTATTCGTACAAGTGAAGGTTCATACACGGAGGATGACAAAGAAATTAGTGAAATCCTAAAAAAGCAGTATGAGGACATGTTTAGCACTCCAATAAACAACATGAAAGTGGAAGATCCAGACAATTTCTTTATGCAGGATATTCAAACCCCTGCAAATATAACTGATATAAACACGAGCGCACTAAATTTTGAAAAAGAAATTGAAAACATGCCCATGCACTCGGCCCCAGGTCCAGACTCATGGAATTCAATATTTATAAAGAAATGCAAAGTGCCGGTAGCACAGGCACTCAGTATAGTGTGGAGGAAGAGCTTGGACAAGGGGGGAAATACCAGATGCACTTAAAGTAGCAGACATAGCCCCTCTACACAAGGGAGGGAGCAAAGCATTGGCAAAAAATTATAGACCAGTTGCACTAACATCGCACATCATAAAAGTATTTGAGAGAGTGCTTAGGAGTCAGGTCACCAATTTCATGGAGACCAATGACCTTCACAGCCCAGGCCAACATGGATTTCGAGCGGGAAGATCGTGCCTCTCACAGCTACTTGAGCACTACGACAGAGTCACTGAGGCATTAGAAGAAAAACAGAATGCTGATGTGATATACACGGACTTCGCAAAGGCTTTCGATAAATGTGACCATGGCGTGATAGCACACAAAATGAAGTCAATGGGAATAACCGGTAAAGTAAGACGCTGGATACTCAGTTTTCTGTCAAACAGGACTCAGCGAGTAACGGTCAACCATATAAAATCTAGTCCAAGTGCAGTGAAAAGCTCTGTACCTCAGGGTACAGTCCTTGCACCGCTGCTTTTCCTTATTCTCATATCAGATATAGACAAAAATACAAGTCACAGCTTCGTATCATCCTTTGCAGATGACACAAAAATCAGTATGAAAATTACCTCGGCTGAGGACATTGAAAAACTTCAAGCTGATATTAATAAAGTTTTCGACTGGGCATCAGAAAATAACATGATGTTTAACAGTGATAAATTCCAGGTACTCAGGTACGGTAAAAATGAGGACCTTAAACATAATACAGAGTACAAAACACAATCAAATGTACCCATAGTAGGAAAACAGCATGTAAAGGATTTGGGAATAATAATGTCTGACGACCTAACGTTTAAGGAGCATAACCAAGCAAATATTGCGACAGCCAGAAAAATGATAGGATGGATTACGAGAACTTTCAAATCCAGGGATCCCATCACAATGGTTGTACTCTTCAAGTCACTTGTTTTGTCCCGTCTTGAGTACTGCTCAGTACTCACTTCCCCCTTCAGAGCAGGAGAGATTGCTGAAATAGAGGGAATATAGAGAACATATACGGCACGCATAGACGCAATAAAGCACCTAAATTATTGGGATCGTCTCAAAGCCCTCCAAATGTACTCACTAGAAAGAAGACGAGAGAGATATCAAATAATATACACCTGGAAGATACTGGAGGGCCAAGTACCAAATCTACACAGAAAAATAACAACGTACTGGAGTGAACGATATGGAAGAAAATGTAGAATATAACCAGTGAAGAGCAGAGGTGCCATAGGCACAATCAGAGAACACTGTATAAACATCAGAGGTCCGCGGTTGTTCAACGTCATCCCAGCAAGCATAAGAAATATTGCCGGAACAACCGTGGACATTTTCAAGAGGAAACTAGATTTATCCCTCCAAGGAGTGCCGGACCAACCGGGCTGTGGTGGGTATGTGGGCCTGCGGGCCGCTCCAAGCAACAGCCTGGTGGACCAAACTCTCACAAGTCAAGCCTGGCCTCGGGCCGGGCTTGGGGAGTAGAAGAACTCCCAGAACTCCATCAACCAGGTATCAACCTGTGGCCTAGCTCACCTGTGTCGTAGCTCACCTGTGGCCTAGCTCACCTGTGGCCTAGCTCACCTGTGTCCTACCTCACCTGTGATGTTGAGTCATTAGTGTGTGTGTGTGTGTGTGTGTGTGTGTGTGTGTGTGTGTGTGTGTGTGTGTGTGTGTGTGTGTGTGTGTGTGTGTGTGTGTGTGTGTGTGTGTGTGTGTGTGTGTGTGTGTGTGTACTCACCTATATGTACTCACCTATATGTGCTTGCAGGATCGAGCATTGACTCTTGGATCCCGCCTTTCTAGCTATCGGTTGTTTACAGCAATGACTCCTGTCCCATTTCCCTATCATACCTAGTTTTAAAAGTATGAATAGTATTTGCTTCCACAACCTGTTCCCCAAGTGCATTCCATTTTTCTACTACTCTCACGCTAAAAGAAAACTTCCTAACATCTCTGTGACTCATCTGAGTTTCCAGTTTCCACCCATGTCCCCTCGTTCTGTTATTATTACGTGTGAACATTTCATCTATTTCCACTTTGTCAATTCCCCTGAGTATTTTATATGTCCCTATCATATCTCCTCTCTCCCTTCTTTTCTCTAGTGTCGTAAGGTTCAGTTCCTTCAGCCGCTCTTCATATCCCATCCCTCGTAGCTCTGGGACAAGCCTCGTCGCAAACCTCTGAACCTTCTCCAGTTTCTTTATGTGTTTCTTCAGGTGGGGGCTCCATGATGGCGCGGCATACTCTAAGACGGGTCTCACGTAGGCAGTGTAAAGCGCCCTAAAAGCTTCCTCATTTAGGTTTCTGAATGAAGTTCTAATTTTCGCCAGTGTAGAGTACGCTGCTGTCGTTATCCTATTTATATGTGCCTCAGGAGTTAGATTAGGTGTCACATCCACTCCCAGGTCTCTTTCTCGAATCGTTACAGGTAGGCTGTTCCCCTTCATTGTGTACTGTCCCTTTGGTCTCCTGTCACCTGATCCCATTTCCATAACTTTACATTTACTGGTGTTAAACTCCAGTAGCCATTTCTCTGACCATCTCTGCAGCCTGTTTAAGTCCTCTTGGAGGATCCTACAATCCTCGTCTGTCACAACTCTTCTCATTAATTTTGCGTCATCTGCAAACATCGACATGCATGATTCCACTCCTGTAAACATATCATTTACGTAAATTAGAAAGAGGATTGGTCCCAGCACCGATCCTTGAGGTACTCCACTTGTTACTGTTCGCCAGTCCGACTTTTCGCCCCTTACCATTACCCTCTGGCTCCTTCCTGTTAGGTAGTTCTTCACCCATACTAGGGCCTTTCCGCTTACTCCTGCCTGCCTCTCAAGTTTGTATAGCAGTCTCATGTGCGGTACCGTATCAAAGGCCTTTTGGCAGTCAAGAAATATGCAGTCTGCCCAGCCTTCTCTGTCCTGCCTTATCCTTGTTACTTTATCATAGAATTCTAAAAGGTTTGTTAGGCATGATTTCCCTGTCCAGAACCCATGTTGGTGCTTGTTTACAAACCCAATGCTCTCCAGGTGCTCAACAAGTCTTAGCCTAATTATTCTTTCAAGTATTTTGCAGGGGATGCTTGTCAGTGATACGGGTCTGTAGTTAAGTGCCTCCTCCCTATCCCCCTTTTTGAAAATCGGTACGACATTTGCCTCCTTCCAGCAACTGGGCAATTCTCCCGACATAAGTGACTCATTGAAGATCATTGCCAGAGGCACGCTGAGAGCCTGCGCTGCCTCTTTAAGTATCCACGGTGATACTTTGTCTGGTCCAACAGCTTTATTTGCATCCAGTGTTGTCAACTGTTTCATTACATCCTCTGCTGTCACCTCTATATCTGATAGTCTTTCATCTTGGGTAATCTCTTCTAACAATGGGAGCTGCTCAGGCTCGGTAGTGAACACTCCATGGAATTTTGCATTCAGTACCTCGCAGATTTCCTTGTCGCTTTCTGTATATGCCCCTTCTGTTTTCCTCAGTCTTGTCACTTGGTCATTTACCGACATCTTCCTTCTTATATGGCTATGTAGTAATTTTGGTTGCTTTTTCGCTTTGACTGCAATATCGTTCTCATAATTTCTTTCCGACACTCGTCTTATGTTAATGTAATCATTCCTAGCTCTGTTACATCTAATCCTGTTGTCCTCTGTCCTTTGCCTTCTGTATACTTCCTCCACTCCCTCCTGCTTCTCACCTTTGCTTCCTGACACTGTCTATTAAACCATGGGTTATTATATTCCCTCCTGCTTTTTTCCTTTATTGTTGGAATAAATCTATCTTCAGCCTCCTTGCATTTCAATATGACTTGGTTCATCATACCTTGCACTGTTTTTCCTCTAAGTTCTTCCTCCCACTGCACTTCTCCCAGGTAGTCCCTTATCCTTCTGTAGTCCCCTTTTCTGTAATCAAGTCTCCTTTCCCGGACCTCTTGTCCTTTGGTCACAATTTTAAGCTCCATCATGTAGTCAAAGGCTAGGACACAATGGTCACTAGCTCCTAGTGGTATTTCATGTTCCAACTGCTCGATGTCTTCTACATTCTGAGTGATATTGAGATCTAATAGGCTGGGCGTATCCCCTCCTCTTTCCCTAGTATCTTCTTTCACATGCTGTGTTAGGAAATTCCTGTCAATAACGTCTACCAGCTTCGCTCCCCAGGTCTCCTCCCCGCCATGGGGATTCCTCGTTTCCCAATCTATCTCTCCGTGATTTAGGTCCCCCATGACCAGCAGCTTCGCTCTCATTCTATGCGCTAAAGTTGCTGCCCTCTGCAGTTCATCCATACATGTCTTGTTGCTGTCCTCGTACTCCTGCCTGGGCCTTCTACTGTTTGGTGGGGGATTGTAGAGTATCAAGATTACAATCTTCTTCCCATCCACTGTCAGAGTTCCATGTATGAAGCTTGTGCTTTCATTGGTACCCGGATTTTCCAGCTCATCAAACTTCCATTTCCGCTTTATTAGTAGTGCCACTCCTCCTCCCTGTCTCTGTGTCCTTTCTTTTCTTATCACCTGGTACCCCTCTGGAAAGATTGCATCCGAGATCATGCCATTTATTTTAGTTTCCACTATTGCCACTATGTCTGGGTCTGCCTCACTAACTCTTTCTTTTATCTCTTCTGCTTTATTGGCTACCCCATCAGCATTGGTTTACCAAACCTTGAGACTCTTCTTGGAAACTCGGGTGTCAGAGTTCCCCCTTTCACCAGGGGTCTGGGGGGAACTGGGGGGTGTCTGGGGGGCAAGTGGGGGCTGTGGGGGTGAGTGGGGGGGTGCTAGGGGGGTGCCTGGGAGTGCCTGGTAGGCGAATGGGGTCTGGGCATCTAGGGGGGTAGGAAGGGCATAGTGGGTCTGAAAGTTAGGGGTCTGAATAGCATAGGGGGGTTGAGAAATAGAGTGAGACTGAGTGTCAGATAGAGGTTGAGAGGTTGGGGGGAAGAGGGCTACTGAGGGCGGAGAGTTGAGATGAGAATGGAGCATGGGTGCTGGGAGTGGAAGAGAGAGTATATTAGTTAGGGGGGAATCGGGGGTAGGTGGGGGTTTTGGGGTAGAAGAGGGGAAGAGGGAGATGGGGGAAGGTGTTAGGGGGTCACAAGGTGAGGGGGTTAAATGTGGGCTGGAGGTGCATAGGAGGGGTGAGGGTTGGGTGGGGTTTGGGGGTGAGTGGAAGAGGGGTGCAGTGGAAGCTGGGATGGAGTAGATGGAATTGAAGTCAATGGGGTAGAAGGGGCAGGGGAGTGGGAAGGGGTATTTGGGGAGGGGGGATGGGAAGGTGGGTTTGGGGAGGGCATTGCTTGACCCACTGGGGTCGCTGACAAGTGTGATGTAGCAGGGGCAGGGGAATCGTTGTGGAGGTGCAAATGTGGAAGGGACAGGGGGGTTTTGGGAGGCTGAGGCAGGGGGGATGTATAGGAGGGCTGAGTTGGGGAGGATGCGACCTGGGAGATGACCTGGGAGGTGACCTGGGAGGTGACCTGGGATGTGACCTGGGAGGTGAGACTACCTGAGAAGCTAGTACGTTGTCGTTGTTGCCATCTATTTTTGTGGGCTGTTTGCTCATCTTTCGTCATAAACCTCTCTATAAACACATTGTAATGGGTTTCACTTCCTCTGAGTAAATGCTTGCTCCTCATTATGTACTCCACTGCCTCCTCATTGGAGAATTGCACCAGAACAGGTCTATTCTTGGTACAATTGTAGGGTCCAACCCGTCGATTGATATCCACCTCGCGTTCTGCCATCTCTGCTCCAATACACCTCAATATCTCGTGCAATTCGTATTTTTCTGTTTCTATTCTCTCTTGTCTAGTTGGTGCCCTAGATTCGAATAATCCATGTATTATAATAGACCGTCTCCTCAGTAATTCATTGTCATGCTGGTAGCCTGTCCCCTGGGGATTCCCCATCCCAACCGCAGTCACTAACCCATCTCCCACTAATCCTCTATCCTTAGCCATGCTGCTAAACCTTCCTAATTCGTTTGTGATACGAGCACATTCCCTCTCCCAGTCCTCTCTTCCCTTCCTAATCTCTTCCTGAACATAGAGCATAAGTTCTTGTTTCTGCCTCTCTACCGCATCCTGTATTTGCTGAAATACCTCACTTTTAATCCCCTGGATTAGATCCTCCAACCAATCACTCCTTCTCTCTACAAATTTCCCTATTAATTTGTCTATAAATCTGTCCTCCTCCTCATCCCTGCTGGTGATTGACCTTGAACGTGTGTGTGTGTGTGTGTGTGTGTGTGTGTGTGTGTGTGTGTGTGTGTGTGTGTGTGTGTGTTGGGATCTTATACAAAGCTTACCCCGCAAAGCCCTATCCCCTCTGGTTTGACTCTTCGTTTAAGGAGTCCAGCCGAGATTGTCACTCTAACTGAATGTTTGGTTATGGCGTAAAAATTCTGGGTCTGTCCTCATTATATCGTTTAGTTAATGAGGTATGTTTGATAAATATTTGTATACAACAATTTCATTTATTTAAAATCAAGACAATTATTAAATATATAAATTACATTCATCACTAAAGGTAAACTCCGTGCTCCGTGATAATTACTCTACTACAAATTAGGAGTTATACAAAGTATAATTGGTGATGTACATATGATGTAACGTTACAGGTACAAGGGGAACTGAAGTATATGTGAACTAATACTTGCAGGTACCCAGGTACACATCGAGGGGGCTCAGGAACGGTACATCCAGGAGGGCAGCGTGCTGGCGGTGACCTGTACCGTCGCCCACCACCACATGAAGGGTCCTCACGCCGTGGTGTGGTACCAGGGCGCCCGCAGACTGGAATACGATGCTCCAAGAGGCGGAATAGCTCTCCAGGTCTGTACCTCATGTGTGTATGGCAGGTGTGTGTGTGTGGTCAGCCACCTATGTGTCCTGGTTCTTGGATGTACCACACATATGCAGGTGTATCCTCTCTCACTGCCAAAGGTCCTCTTGCAGTTGCTGGTTCTCTCTAGGTCGTAGATGAGACTTAACAAGCTTTAAATCTCAACCGGAAAATGTTTGCTTCTGTACCAAAAAACAATAGTTTTCCCCCGGGCAGGTTATGATTTGGTCATGCCAGATGTCAATTATTTACCGTGTAGTGTGACTGGAGTTTTTTTTTATTTTTTTTATTATTATTATTTTCTACCACAGACGTGGCCACACATTTACAATGCTAACCAGCATATATACATTTTCTTCTGTCCTCCATGGACAGGGTTAGAGAAGTGTTAAACATACAGTTCAAGGGTTTATTGAACACTCAACCACAGAAGGTGATTAGGTGCTTTTAAAATGCTAAGCTAACCTACATACGTAAATACATAGATACAGAGATTTACGTATGCCCTACATAAAGTATTAGATGTGTCTTTTACATAGTGTCATTAATGTACATTCACAAAGGTGAAATGTAATTCTGATCAGCTTCCATATATGCTTTATACCCATACATATACATACACACACACACATACACATACATATATACACACACACATGCATTCACATACATTTGTCTCATTTACCCTGACAGGGTGAGGTAGCTGATAAAGAAACTAGTGTGCAATTAAGCACTTAATCACTGAAGGTGATGAAGGTGCTTATACAAGCTCAGGTTATATAGTTACATCACATACATACATTGTATGATTGATACATTACATGGTCAATTTTGGATACAAGTCCAATATATCATCAAGTGTTCCAGTACTCATATAGTAACTACAGAGTTCAGCATACCTTAGCCCAGGAGGGCGAAAGTCAGTCAGTATTGGACACTCTACAATATAATGTTCAAGAGAGTGCATGTTTTCTCTTTCACAAAGTTGACACATTGTGTACTCGACATTTGGGTTTTGAGAAAGCTGCCAGATACGTCTATATCCCAGGCGTATTCTGGCCACTATAACATCACATTGCCGGGTTCTTGTTCTATTAGTCCCATATGTGAATGTCTCCTCGCGATATCTATCATAATATTTAATGCTACAACTTTCAGGTCTTTGAGAATTTGTTAGGTCGGTGAGATTTTCATTAGATATTTGTTTAAGTATTCTCTTTGTCACTGCTAATGAAACACCCATATCAATTTCTACTACTGGTTTTCTGCAGGCTGACTTAGCAAGCATATCAACAGTGTCATGCCTTGGGATGCCAACATGTGATGGTCTGGAGTGCTCCTGTGGAGTACACCATGAAGACGAGGGCACCTCAGAGTATTGTAACAGAACTTCTCAGTAGTGTAAAAGGAGACACATGGGGAATTAATTTTTCAGAAACAGTTGGGACTTCCAACTTCCGAGTCGGCACTTCCATGCCGACTCGGGTCCTGGGGGCGGATTCGACCAAAAACTTATTTTAAGCGGGTGGGTTCCCAGCAAACAATTTTAGGTTGCCACAACATATCTGGAAAGTATTTGAAAGTATTGGAAACGTTTGTTTTATCGTATCAGATACGATATTGTGTGTGGACTTAAATAGGTTTCCAAAACTTATAACCAAGACATATGTATCTAACACTAATTTGAGATGTTGTGGCAACTTTACACTCCTAACATGAGTCATTCATAATCCATTCATATACCAATATGAATCTCTTATGAAAGGTTTGAGCCAATAATCTGAACCCTTTTTACATCTTTGTGTTTAAAGTTAAATTTCTTGAAATTAAATTATATTTTATATTATATTATTATTTTCAATTTAAATATTAAAACCAATTTAAGGGTAAAAAAAATCTAATAATTTATATTTCTTTTATTATTTACTTACAATTATAATTATTTACTAACGGAGAGAGGGGAGGCTGTACGGCAGAGAGTGGCGGCTGTGGCGGACAGTGGCGGCGGTGGCGGATAGTGGCGGCGGGCGGACAGTGGCGGCGGGCGGACAGTGGCGGCGGCGGGCGGACAGTGGCGGCGGGCGGACAGTAGCGGCAGTGGCGGACAGTGGCGGCGGGCGGACAGTGGCGGCGGTGGCGGACAGTGGCGGCGGTGGCAGACAGTGGCGGCGGGCGGACAGTGGCGGCGGGCGGACAGTGGCGGCGGGCGGACAGTGGCGGCGGGCGGACAGTGGCGTCGGGCGGACAGTGGCGGCGGTGGCGGATAGTGGCGGCGGGCGGACAGTGGCGGCGGGCGGACAGTGGCGGCGGGCGGACAGTGGCGGCGGGCGGACAGTGGCGGCGGGCGGACAGTGGCGGCGGGCGGACAGTGGCGTCGGGCGGACAGTGGCGGCGGTGGCGGATAGTGGCGGCGGGCGGACAGTGGCGGCGGGCGGACAGTGGCGGCAGTGGCGGATAGTGGCGGCGGGCGGACAGGGCGGCGGCGGGCGGACAGTGGCGGCGGGAGGACAGTGGCGGCGGGCGGACAGTGGCGGCTGTGGCGGATAGTGGCGGCGGGCGGACCGTGGCGGCGGTGGTGGACAGTGGCGGCGGGCGGACAGTGGCGGCGGCGGGCGGACAGTGGCGGCGGCGGGCGGACAGTGGCGGCGGCGGGCGGACAGTGGCGGCGGCGGGCGGACAGTGGCGGCGGCGGGCGGACAGTGGCGGCGGCGGGCGGACAGTGGCGGCGGCGGGCGGACAGTGGCGGCGGCGGGCGGACAGTGGCGGCGGCGGGCGGACAGTGGCGGCGGCGGGCGGACAGTGGAGGCGGCGGGCGGACAGTGGAGGCGGCGGGCGGACAGTGGAGGCGGCGGGCGGACAGTGGAGGCGGCGGGCGGACAGTGGAGGCGGCGGGCGGACAGTGGAGGCGGCGGGCGGACAGTGGTGGCGGCGGGCGGACAGTGGTGGCGGCGGGCGGACAGTGGTGGCGGCGGGCGGACAGTGGTGGCGGCGGGCGGACAGTGGTGGCGGCGGGCGGACAGTGGTGGCGGCGGGCGGACAGTGGTGGCGGACAGTGGCGCTGGTGGCGGACAGTGACGGCGGTGGCGGACAATGGCGGCGGTGGCGGACAGTGGCGGCGGTGGCGGACAGTGGCGGCGGTGGCGGACACTGGCGGCTGTGTCTGGCGGTGGTGGCGGGCGGTGGCGGGGTCTGTGATGAGTGGTGGCGGCTGGCGGTGGTGGGTGGTGGCGGCGGTGGTGGTGGGTGGTGGTGGCGGCGGCGGCTGGTGGTGGCGGCGGTGGTGGTGGGTGGTGGTGGTGGCGGCGGCGGCTGGTGGTGGTGGGTGGTGGCGGCGGTGGTGGTGGGTGGTGGCGGCGGCGGCTGGTGGTGGTGGGTGGCGGCGGCGGGGTCTGTGATGAGTGGTGGCGGCTGGCGGTGGTGGGTGGTGGCGGCGGTGGTGGTGGGTGGTGGTGGCGGCGGCGGCTGGTGGTGGCGGCGGTGGTGGTGGGTGGTGGTGGTGGCGGCGGCGGCTGGTGGTGGTGGGTGGTGGCGGCGGTGGTGGTGGGTGGTGGCGGCGGCGGCTGGTGGTGGTGGGTGGCGGCGGCGGGTGGTGGTGGGTGGTGGCGGCTGTGGTGGGTGGTGGCGGGCGGTGGCGGGCGGCGGCGGCTGTGGTGGGTGGTGACGATCGGCGGTGGGGGGGGCTGGTGGCGGCTGGCGGTGGCGGCTTGCGGTGGCGACTGTGGCAACGGGCGGTGACTGCTGATAGCGGGCGGTGGTGGCGGCTGGTGGCAGGTGGTGGTGGCGGTGGTGGCGGCTGGTGGTGGCGGCTGGTGGTGGTGGCAGCTGGTGGCGGTGATGGCGGCTGGTGGTGGTGGCAGCTGGTGGCGGTGATGGCGGCTGGTGGTGGTGGCGGCTGGTGGTGGTGGCAGCTGGTGGCGGTGATGGCGGCTGGTGGTGGTGGTGGTGGTGATGGCGGCTGGTGGCGGGCGGTGGCGGGCGGTGGCGGCTTGTGGCGGCTGGTGGTGGCGGCGGTGGTGGGTGGTGGTGGTGGGTGGTGGTGCCGGCTGTGGTGGGTGGTGGCGGTGGTGTCGGCGGCGGCTGTGGTGGGTGGTGGCGGCGGCGGCGGTGATGGGTGGTGGCGGCGGCGGTGGTGGTGGGTGGTGGTGGCGGCGGCGGTGATGGGTGGTGGCGGCGGTGGTGGTGGGTGGTGGTGGCGGCGGCGGCTGGTGGTGGTGGGTGGTGGTGGTGGGTGGTGGCGGCGGGTGGCGGTGGTGGGTGGCGGGTGGCGGCTGGTGGTGGGTGGTGGCGGCGGGTGGTGAGTGGCGGTGGTGGGTGGCGGTGGCTGGTGGCGGGTGGTGGTGGGTGGCGGTGGCGGGTGGCGGTGGCGGGTGGCGGGTGGCGGTGGCGGGTGGCGGGTGGCGGCTGGTGGTGGGTGGCGGGTGGCGGTGGTGGGTGGCGGTGGCTGGTGGCGGGTGGCGGTGGCGGGTGGCGGCTGGTGGTGGGTGGTGGCGGGTGGCGGCTGGTGGTGGGTGGTGGCGGGTGGTGAGTGGTGGCGGGTGGTGGGTGGTGGCAGGTGGCGGCTGGTGGTGGGTGGTGGCGGGTGGCGGCTGGTGGCGGGTGGCGGCTGGTGGTGGGTGGCGGCGGCTGGTGGTGGGTGGCGGCGGGTGGCGGCTGGTGGTGGGTGGTGGCGGCGGGTGGTGAGTGGCGGTGGTGGGTGGCGGTGGCTGGTGGCGGGTGGCGGCTGGTGGTGGGTTGTGGCGGGTGGCGGCTGGTGGTGGGTGGTGGCGGGTGGCGGCTGGTGGTGGGTGGCGGGGGGTGGCGGCGGGTGGCGGCTGGTGGTGGGTGGTGGCAGGTGGCGGCTGATGGTGGGTGGCGGCGGGTGGCGGCTGGTGGTGGGTGGCGGCTGGTGGTGGGTGGTGGCAGGTGGCGGCTGGTGGTGGGCGGCGGGTGGCGGCGGGTGGCGGCTGGTGGCGGCCAGCTGGGACACACCCTTCTCCACTGTAGGTCTGAGTACAACTAACCATATGTCTCTCTCACCAGAACAGTGTTGCCAGCTTGCGCTCTCAAAATGTTTCCTTCAAAGATTGTATATTATCTTTGAACAACAAGTTTGATTATCAAGGAAATAATGCATATATTATTGTCACATTAATACTGTGCAATATCTTATTACATTCCTGCTAAATAATTATAATTTGAAACAGGACAAAAAATCCAACATATATATAAAAACCAACATTAGAGATCACGAGGCCTAGGCCTCGCCTGTGACCACACATCCTGCCTCCCTGGCCTGCTACACTCACACACCTCACACTCTTAACTCTCTCATAATCACTCTCACTCTCTTACTCTGTCACTCTTACTCTGTCACTCTTACTCTCTGTCACTCTTACTCTGTCACTCTTACTCTCTGTCACTCTTACTGTCACTCTTACACTCTGTCACTCCTACTCTCTGTCACTCTTACTCTGTCACTCTTACTCTCTGTCACTCTTACTCTCTGTCACTCTTACTCTCTGTCACTCTTACTGTCACTCTTACACTCTGTCACTCCTACTCTCTGTCACTCTTACTCTGTCACTCTTACTCTCTGTCACTCTTACTCTCTGTCACTCTTACTCTGTCACTCTTACTCTGTCACTCTTACTCTGTCACTCTTACTCTCTGTCACTCTTACTCTCTGTCACTCTTACTCTCTGTCACTCTTACTCTGTCACTCTTACTCTGTCACTCTTACTCTCTGTCACTCTTACTCTGTCACTCTTACTCTCTGTCACTCTTACTCTCTGTCACTCTTACTCTCTGTCACTCTTACTCTGTCACTCTTACTCTGTCACTCTTACTCTGTCACTCTTACTCTGTCACTCTTACTCTCTGTCACTCTTACTCTCTGTCACTCTTACTCTCTCACTCTTACTCTGTCACTCTTACTCTGTCACTCTTACTCTGTCACTCTTACTCTCTGTCACTCTTACTCTGTCACTCTTACTCTACTCTTACTCTGTCTCTTACTCTGTCACTCTTACTCTGTCACTCTCTACTCTCTCTGTCACTCTTACTCTCTGTCACTCTTACTCTCTGTCACTCTTACTCTCTGTCACTCTTACTCTCTGTCACTCTTACTCTCTGTCACTCTTACTCTGTCACTCTTACTCTCTGTCACTCTTACTCTGTCACTCTTACTCTGTCACTCTTACTCTGTCACTCTTACTCTCTGTCACTCTTACTCTGTCACTCTTACTCTCTGTCACTCTTACTCTGTCACTCTTACTCTCTGTCACTCTTACTCTGTCATTCTTACTCACTCTCAGTCACCCTTACCCATTCATACTCACTCTCTCACTCTTACTCTCATACTCTTACTCTCAATTACTCTTACTCTCAATCACTCTTACTCCCAATCACTCCTACTCCCAATCACTCCTACTCTCAATCACTCCTACTCTCATTCTTACTCTTACTCTTACTCCCAACCACTCTTACTCTCAATCACTCTTATTCTCATTCTTACTCTCACTCTTACTCTTACTCCCAATCACTCTTACTCCCAATCACTCTTACTCTCAATCACTCTTACTCTCAATCACTCTTACTCTCAATCACTCTTACTCTCATTCTTACTCTTACTCACTCTTACTCTCAATCACTCTTATTCTCATTCTTACTCCTACTCTCACTCTAACTCCTACTCCCAATCACTCTTACTCCCAATCACTCTTACTCTCAATCACTCTTACTCCCAATCACTCTTACTCTCAATCACTCTTACTCTCAATCACTCTTACTCTCAATCACTCTTACTCTCAATCACTCTTACTCTCACTAACTCTCAATCACTCTTACTCTCACTCTAACTCTCAATCACTCTTACTCTCATACTCACCCTTACTCTCAATCACTTTACTCTCACTCTTACTCATTCTGTCACTCTTACTCTCACTCTTACTCACTCTGTCACTCTTACTCACTCTCAGTCACTCTTACTTATACTCACTCTTACTCACACTTACACACTCTCTGGCACTCTCACTCACCTTCATTCACTCTTACTCACTCTTACCCACTCTCGCTCACTCTTACTCACTCTAGTTAATAAGAACACGCCAATATAAGACAACAAAACGTTTTCAGATTCGTTCTCACCACTTTCCAGCAACTTTTAAAATTTATATAAATTATCTTAGGGAATAATACATAAATTATATATTTAAACATGATATTAGTGTTTAGTGGAATGCATAAGGAGTCAAATTGTGTTAAAAAGAGCGATTTTTAGAAAATTTGGAAAACTACTTTTTTCTGTTCATATTATAACTAAATGGATTTTAAAGGTTTCACTCAGCCAATATATATCATTCACAATTTATTAATGAATTTTACAAAAAAACACCATAAATTTTATATTTAAACATGTAAAAACTATTTGTTTTACATTTGGAAGAAAATAATTGTAGAAAAACAATTTATAATTAAACCTTTGTGTTTGGATTTTTTGAGTAAAAGTTTCTCAAAGGCTCTCCTGCACCATTCTCAATGCAAATCATTCCCACACCTATGGGAAGAGATAGGCGAACGTTGTGTAGATGATTTGTGTTTGCTGGGTTAGGGCACGGTCGGCGCGCACCTGGCTGGCTGGTGGGGTGGGGTGGTGGTCCGTTCCCCTCAGTGGTCCTCGGGGCCCACCACCCAGGGCGAGCCTGAACAACTCGTGCCCTATCCTAACCGTTATTTCACTTTTTGTCGCTTATGTTTATGATGAGTCTAAGACATCAAGAAGGGGGTCTCTACTTATGAAAGGTACAGAGGACGAATGTTCAATAGAGTAAAACCAAAAAAATACACTGGTGAAAGGCATATAAACGTTTTTGGAGTATTTAATAGCATGAGCAAAAATTCACGATTTGGCCCGGGGTGTTACCAGAGTACTACGGTATCAATTTGGGGGCCCCTACTTATTAATGGATCAGAAGATGAATGTTCAATAGATTAAAACAAAAAAACACAGTTGAAAGCGAATATATAAGTTTTTTGGAGTACTTTAATGATGCTATGACTGAATTGTATAGGGAGCCCTTGGCACAGCTCCATTTTCTGTAATGTTCAGAGGTGAGCGGGGAAAGAACAGGGCGTGATTTTTTTACCAATCAGGAGCCGAGTAGAAAAATTATCTTTCCGTCCCGGGTCATGGGCCAATCAGGTGAAATTTTCCTTATTTGTCGCGTGGGTGTCACGTGACATGACGTCGGCAATAGGGACCCCCCTATCTATGAATACCCCAGTGGGGTCAAGCATAC
This sequence comes from Procambarus clarkii, assembly GCF_020424385.1. Classification (NCBI taxonomy): domain Eukaryota; kingdom Metazoa; phylum Arthropoda; class Malacostraca; order Decapoda; family Cambaridae; genus Procambarus; species Procambarus clarkii. Next base: position 23,272 of record NW_025571354.1, on the reverse strand, counting down.
AAGGAGGGGCGGGGTCAAGTTTCCTTACAAAGACCAAGTTGGATATTTAGGTGTAGTAAGCCTTATCTTGAATTTGCATGATACTGTGGGGTACATTTACATGAAGGGCGAACCATAGAACAGGATCTGCATGTGAGAGGGGGTCATATTAGGGTTTTAAAGAAGTTAAGATAGCTTTAAAGAGTCCTGTGTGTTTGATGGTAGGTAAATGTTCAGTCAATAATTCTCGTGTTTTTAATCTGAATGAGGGGTCCTAGTTTGCGTTCTAGTCGTAAAATGAGTTCCTTAGTATATTTGCTATGGAATATGAGCTTTCAGTAATCCATATAATTTGAACTGAGGTCAAGAAAGACATGTTTATATGCGAGAAGAGTTAGGTTGGAAACTGTTTATTCCAGTCATCCACCCTCGGCTTTGCTCTGTTTTCTGTAGCCAAAGTAAAGATTCCATTTTCTGTAAAATTCAGTTGAGTACTGGTGATTAAGGCATGCTTGTATTTGTATGGTTCTAACCTGTTTATAGATTTTATAGATATATTTTTCGGGCCTCAAATTAGATTTTAATATGAAAAATAACATCAAATGTATGTCTATCTTTTGTAATAAACATTAAAAACATTGACATTAGTTGCCATATTTTATAGAATACAAAAAAAAGGCTAAATAGTGGGGCCTCAGCCATATTGTGTTGGGTTTGACGTCCCACACTACATTTTTAACACATGTAAATATTCTATAAAGGAAAATAGTTTAGTGTTTTAAGTAATGTAATACAAATTAGGAATCTGTTCATATTCTGTATTAAATTGCATTTTTTTAAGACTATAATAGCTCACAGCTGTTGTGGTGGGGGCCCCAATAACTCATGTAACGCGACTACTGTTGCTATGCAATACTTTTTGCTATCATGCCAAAAAATTTAAAAGTCGAATCCATCAGTTTCCTTTTTTTTATGTCAGTGGTGGTATATCAAGCGCAAAGGGTTTTAGAAAATATTAGACCTCCACCTTTCAAAAAGTGAGAAGATGAATTCATTTTGGCATTACTGTCATTACTTTGGAAGTTTTAATGATAGCACATGCTCAAACAAACTCGCTCGCAAAAACAAACTCAATTTTTTTGGGTTCAACTTGCACAAATAAACCCAGGGCTTTCACATTCGCGCAAAATATTTAGTCCCCCCCCCCCTAAACTTAAAACAGTTGCACAATCTTACTTAAACACATTGCTAAACTCTTATACACAAACAAAAACTCAATTTTTAACTTACACAAATAAACTCGGGCTTTGCACATTCACACAAAAAAAATGATTAGTCCCCACTAGACTTCAACACTCACAATCTTACTGTGCTTTAATTGCCAAAGCCTTCCAAACCTGCACTGGGTCGTTAGTCATACATAGAATCAGGGAGAAAAATATCTGATTCAATATATAAAAAAAAACTCCTGAATAAATAATCCAACCACTGGGGCTGGACGGTAGAGCGAGAGCCTCACTTCATGCAGGTCGGCGTTCAATCCCCCGACCATCCAAGTGGTTGGGCCACCATTTATTTCTTCCTCCCATCCTATTCCCAAATCCTTATCCTGACTCCTTCCCAGTGCTACATGGTCATAATGGCTTGGTGCTTTCTCCTGATAGTTCCATTCCATTCCATTCTTGACTAAATAACTAGCATTAATTTTAAGTCAATCTAATATTCCCATCTCACGCCCCCCAAAACTCTGCACATTCCTGCCCTCCAACAAATCCCAAAACCTTGCCCACCCCAGTCGAATCGAATCGAATTAAATATAGGACAAGGTACCCATTGGGGTGAGCTTTGAAGTGGGTATAGGTGAAGAATAGCTTGGGTGAGAGGAAGCGTCAGAGTTGTAGAGACAGAGCTAGGGCTAGACCCAGCTGCGCGGCATAAAATGAGGCTTTCTGAACACCTGGCTGGCTGAGGCTGGGCGGGCAGGGTCCCGCGGGAGGGGCGGCGATGTGAGGTCTTCTTTTCTCTTGATGTGTGGAGTCTTCTTTCTTCTTTTGAGTTGAAGTCTTCTTCTTTGAAGCTGAAGTCTTCTTTCTTCTTTGAAGCTGGAGTCTTCCGTCTTCTGTCTTGCACGTCGGTCTGCTCCGAAGTGTGCAGGGATTCCACCACCTCAAAACGAACAAAATTAGGTCCCTATCCCCCTAAAGATGGAAGGCGGCAACCTTTGGTAGAGTCTAGTATTGAAGCTAGGCTGATTACTTTTCCTTGTTCTTTTGCGTGGAGTTTGGCCTGATGGCATGGTTTGTGAAGATGTGGGTCTTGTCACTAGTTTATATTTGTTCAGTTCTTCTCTTGCTGGTCGCCATACGCTGTTGCACATCAGGGTTTTCATGTGAGTTACTACCTTGGTAACAGTTTCCTCGCCATTTCTGAGTTTGGTTGTTATTGTTCCTGCTTCCACATCCAGGATTGACAATGGTGTTTCTGTGTCCTTTGGGTTGTGAATCAGGAATCTGCGGGGGGATTGCAGACCTTCCAGGATTACTGGGAAAATCGATTCTTGGTCGTATTATTTATTTTATTTTATTTTTTATTTATTTATATATATACAAGAAGGTACATTGAATTTGTGAGAATACATTGAGTATTCTGACAAGTCGGCGCCGTCGCCATCCTCGTCTGCATATACTGGATCCCGCAGTGGTACATGAAATTCTCGCATTCTAGGGTCGGCGTTTTCTTCGACACCCATCGCACGGGCAGTGTATGGGTTGAAAATTTTCGGGGTTGCTATGCTGGCAGGCATTTTGGGTTCAGGTGCGATGACAGTTGATGGTTCAGCAGATGTTGAGATCGGTTGAGAAGTCGTCGGAGTGCTGTCGTTTGCCGTAGTCGGGTTTGCAGGAGTGGCTGGTGTAGGGTTGGCTCTGTTGTGGTAGAGCAGGCGGTGAACATGGCCCCTGGTATCACAAACACTGGGAGGTTGTTCTCCTTGTAGAGTTCTTTAAGTATTCTGTACCGTTGCCTGAGATCTCCACCTGAGAGTTCCGTTGCGAAGTGTATCAGAGCTGCAACAGTGCTGTTAGGGGTGGCTGGAGGCGGTAAGAGTGAGGATGGCTGGCTGGCTTGGAGCAGAGGTGTCTCTGAGGCTGTGAGTGGCTGGCGCGGGAGTCGCTGGTTCAGTAGTTTGGTTGCGCGCCGCTCGCGGCGCCACTTGTCGGGAGTGCTGGGAAGGCTTCTTCTTGATTGTTGAATGATTTCACTCTTGGAGTGGAATTGCGAGGTCTGGCGTTGATCATTTCCTTGATTTCTTCCTGCCTGGAGGGGCAGTCTTGAGAAACGGCTCTGTGGTCACCGTTGCAGAGTAGACAACGCTTGATGGTGGCTTTGCAGGTCCTGTGATGGTGTTCCTCAGCACAAATGCTGCATTTCTGCAGCGGGTTTGGGCACTTCTGAGCGTAGTGGGTGTATTGATAACACCTAAAACATTGTCTTAGGCGGAAATAGCGCTGCCTAGTGATCTGGTGGGGTGTGCAGGCCACTCCACAGCATCTGAGGCCGTTGTCGGCCGCGAGAGTAGCCTCTGCTGGAGTCTTGAGGGTGACCTTGAGGGTTGGCCTCCCATTTTCACCCTGCTGGATGAGGTGGGCCGAGATGACTGTGAGGGATCGGTTCAGAGCGTTTATGCTCTTCACAATCACAGTGATGGGCTGTTCGGCGACGATGTCACTCATTTTGTGAATGAATATTGTCCTTACAGCCTGGAACTGGAGGGGAGGCAGGAGTGTTAGGCCCTTTGCCTGAAGTGCAGTGGTCGTTGTCGTGGTGAATAGGGCTTCTAGTGCAACTGCACTACTGAAGAGAATTTGGGATCCATTAACGTCCATAACGACAGCGATGGGTGCTACCCCTGAGGTCGAGGTCAATAGGTCCATGATCTCGGCCTTGTTGAATGTGGTGTCGGTTCCTCGGAACCGCACCTTCACTCTGAAAAGCATGATGCCTATTCAGGCACCATGTAAAAGATCAGGAGGGAAGTGCTCACGTTGCTGCTCAATATTTACCCACCCGGCAGTGCTAGGTGCAAGCTTCCTCTCCTGCTTGTCTGGTGTGTATCCCAGTCACTCACGCGGCATTAGACATGTTTTCGCCCAACTATATTTATTTAAAATAATACGTAAGATAGAAAGAGTTTCGCATTGCTATTATATTTACCTTATAAAGCCTCTCTATAAAAATGATATATCATTGCGTATTATGATTGTTTTATAATAAATATTGCATAAATACTTACGCGATTTCATAAACAAAAAAATTATTTTAATGAGCCATGTTTGGAAGTTATCATCATATGGGGTCCATTAATAGTAAAGTAAAGATTATTACTAACTTTTAAACTATAAATATATATAGCATAGAGAAAGATTTATTCTTCATTTATTCATATATATTATTGTTTAAGAGTTTCATTCTGAATAAAAAAAAGTTGCCAATATTTTCAAAACTCTGGCCACAAATTTTTTAAAGGTTTTCCAAGGGAGTAAATCTTTCTTCCTCTCTTTCTCCCACATGTTTCCTCATTCGCACAGGAACAGAGCAACCTTCGTGCAGGCCCATATTTTAACATTATCTCAATATAAAGCAAATTTATTCCTTAATTTAACACAAAGTAGACACAAGGGGAGGGGGGGATTATAGGCTAGGTTAAGGAAAATTTGATTATTTAATGATAGAGATATGGTGAATCTTATCATGTTTCCTAAGAATATGTGTACAAATGGAGTTCAAATCCATATATATATGAGGTTGGGTTGTGTTTGAACTGATGTAGAGAAAACAGGCCATTAAACCCATAGGTAATAGAGGATGGGTTGGGAGGGGTTGGCTATGTCCTAAGCATAAGATACCATATATGGAACCAAGATTTTGGTATCGGGGGTTTGGGCAAGGGCGGATGGGTTGATGCAAAAACATCACTCCCCCCAAAAAAGAAGGTGCAACAATCGACGTCAGATCAAGGCAGGTTAGCTTCAGGGTTGCTGAGTCTATAACCAACATTGACAGGAATATTCGGCAAAGATCCACGCAGGTTAGGGCACAGGGTAGTTGGGTTAATATAAAAACACTTTTCTAGGAATATAAAATACAATATTTGACAAAGATACATAACTAAAAAATAAAAAACAGCCGAGAATATTGGACTTCATATTGGAAATGCGCCTAAAATTTGCAATATATGGAATAGGTGAAACTTGGGGAACAAATTGGGCATTGCCCGTGCTATGATACGCAAAATCGGGTAAATTTGGTAGAAAAATGTCTTAAATATGAATAAATTGGGGCAAATTAGGTAGAAATAGTCCTAAATTGGGATATATTTGGTTAAATTTGGTCTAAGCCATGTTAGGGTTAGGTCTGGTTTTAGGTTAGGTTAGGTTTGGGTAAGTTAGGTTGGGTTTTGGTAGGTCAGGGTTGATAAGTTACATTGGGATAGGTAAGTCAGATTAAGTTAGATTTGGGTAAGTTAGGTAAGTTATGTTAGGTTAGGTAAGTTACATTAAGTTGGGTAAGTTATGTTAGGTTAGGACAGGAAAGTTCGGTTCGGTAAGTTATGTTAGGTAGGTTCAGTTACAAAAGGTTAGGTAAGGTTAGGTTAGATTAGGTTAGGTTTGGTTTAGTTAAGTTAGATTAGGTTAGGTATGGGTAAGTTAGGATAGGTATGGGTAAGTTAGGTCAGGTTAGGTAGGTTTGGTTAAGTAAGTTATGTCAGACTAGTTAAGTTTAGTTAAGTTGGGTTAAGTAAGTTATGTCAGACTAGTTAAGTTTAGTTAAGTTGGGTTAAGTTATGTTAGGTTAGGTTTGGGCAGGTTAGGTAGGTTTGGTTAAGTTATGTTAGGTTAAGTTAGGTTAGGTTTGGGCAAGTTAGGTTGGGGAGGTTTGGTTAAGTAAGTTATGTTAGGTTAGGCTAGTTAAATTTAGTTGTGTTAGGTTAGGTTTGGGTAAGTTAAGATAGGCTAGGTTTAGTTAAGTTAGAATAGGTTAGGTTAATTAAGTTAAGTTAGGTTAGGTAGGTTCAGTTAAGTAAGTTATGTTAGGCTAGTTAAGTTTAGTTAAGTTGGGTTAAGTTACGTTAGGTTAGGTTTGGGTAGGTTAGGTCGGTTTGGTTACGTAAGTTATGTTAGGTTAGCTAGTTAAGTTAGGTTAGGTTAAGTTTGGGCAAGTTAGGTTAGGGAGGTTTGTTTAAGTAAGTTATGTTAGGTTTGGGTTAGTTAAGTTAAGATAGGCTAGGTTTAGTTAAGTTAGATTAGGTTAGGTTAATTAAGTTAGGTTAGGTTTGGGTAAGTTAGGTTAGGTAGGTTTGGTTAACTAAGTTATGTTAGGCTAGTAAAGTTTAGTTAAGTTGGGTTAAGTTATGTTAGGTTAGGTTTGGGTAGGTTTGGTTAGTAAGTTATATTAGGTTAGGCTAGTTAAGTTAGGTTAGGCTAAATTAAGTTAAGTTAGGTTTGGGTAAGTTAGGTAGGTTCGGTTAAGTAAGTTATGTTAGGCTAGTTAAGTTGGGTTAAGTTATGTTAGGTTAGGTTTGGGTAGGTTAGGTAGGTTCGGTTAGTAAGTTAGGTTAGGTTAAGTTAGCTTAGGTTAGTTAAGCTAGCATAGGTTAGGTTTGGGTAAGCTATGTTAATTAAGTAGGGTTATGCAGTGAAGTTCAGAGAACAGTTTTAAGATAAAGTGACTAAGAAAATATATTTAACAGAAGTGTAAGTTTGATTTGAAAAGCTGAACTAGTTACATTTGAGAGTGTTATTTAATGCTTGAAGATGTCTTAGAGAACAACATTTAAGTCTTTGAGAACAGCTTTGATGAAGGAAGATGTATTAAAGAACAACATTGATGAACGAAGATGGCTGAGAATAACTTTTTGATGACTCTAAGATTAACTTTAATGTCTTAGAGAACAACTTTAATGACTGAGAGACTAACTTTTGATGGCCCTGAGAATGACTTTTGATGGCTCTGAGAATAACTTTTGATGACTCAGAGAATAACTTTGATGTCTTAGAGAACAACTTTGATGACTGAGATTAACTTTTTGATAGCTCTGAGAATAACTTTTGATGACTCTGAGAATAACTTTTGATGACTCTGAGAATAACTTTTGATGAACAAAGGGGAGTTGGCGGATAACTTTGATGAACGAAGATGTCTTAGAAAACAACTTTGATGAACGAAGGTGACTTAGAGATTACCTCTGATTACTGAGAATAATCTTGATGGCTCTGAGAATAACTTTGATGACTCTGAGATTAACTTTGATGACTGAGAATAACTTTTGATGTCTCTGAGAATAATTTTTGAGGACAAGAGTTGTATTTTGACGTCTTTGAGTGTGTCTTATTGATGTCCTTGATTGTGTTATTGATGTGTTTGAGTGTGTCATTGGTGTCTTTGAGTGCATTATTAATGTCTTTGATTTTGTCTTTTGATCCATCGAAGAGTAACTTTGGTGTTCCGAAGAGTGTCTTTGATGTCTCGAAGAGTGTCCTTGACTATTTTTTCTTACTTAACGACACAAAATTTTAGTTAAGAACAGTGTTGAAAGATTCCCTTTGAATATTTTTGTACTCTAAGAAGTATACTGGACGACTATTGTCGCTAATGAAAAGGATGTGGACGCTTCTGGGCCTGCTGTCGAAACTGACGAAGAGGCCACAGACTTTGATGCGGCGTCCCATGTCGAAACCGTGATGAACACATCTACGCCAACGTCTTGGGTCGATGATATTTTGTGTAAGGTGTGCTTTAATAATACATTGAGTGTCATACTGCTTCCCTGCAGACATATGGTAACGTGCGGTAGTTGTCTCATATCTATGAGAAACTGCCCCATTTGCAGATGAACCATTTTGCATGTCCTTCAGCCGATTATTTCCCAAGATGACAAAAAATGCATAGAAACTTATTTATTTATGTAAATAAAAATTGTACAAATGTCGAGTTATTTTTTCCTTTTATATCCAAATATAAATAAATAAATAAGCTAGCATTTTCTTGAACAGTATTTTTGGGGGGTGAATAAAAACTCAAATGTGTGAGGGGATGAAAATACATGAAGTCATAATGGTCCTAAGAACACACATTCTTTCCACAGTCACTGGCAAGTCGCCGGCTGGATGGATTGCAATTGCTTAGTTACTGCCCTAAAATAGTTGGTCAGGGGGGTGGGGGGCAAGATACTGCCTCATTTAGTGAAATTTGCTATGTCCAATAGCTCGTACGTTGGGAACTGAACCAGGGCCTGCACGAAGGTTGCTCTGCTCCAATATGGACGAATGAGGAACATGTGGGAGAAAGAGAGGGGCAGCTAAGATACTGCATTATTTAGGGAAATTTTTAATCCAATATCTCGGACGTGGAAAACCTTTAAAAAAATTTCTCTCTCACTCTTTCTGAGGTGGCCAGAAAAAAAAGATTAACCCCTTTTAATTAAGAAACAGCTTACTGCATCATTTAGTGAAATTTGTAATGTCCATTAGCTCGTACATTGGGGAACTGAACCAGGGCCTGCACGAAGGTTCTGCTCCTATAATGAGGAAACATGAAAAGAGAGGAAGAAACATTAAACTTGGAAAACCTTAAATTTTGATAATATTGGCAACTATTTTTGAAGAATCTTAAACATCTTATCTCCTGAAGAATAAATCTTATATATATATACGAGTTTGCTAAAAGTTAGTAATAAAACTTTATTAATGAACTTAATAATGATGATACCTTCCAAACATGGCTCATTAAAATAATTTTTTTGTTTATGAAATCGCGTAAGTATTTATGCAATATTTATCATAAAACAATCATAATACGCAATGGCATATCTTTTTTATAGAGAGGCTTTATAAAGTAAATATAATAGCAATGCGAAACTCTTTCTACCTGACGTATTATTTTAAATAAATACAGTTGGGCGAAAACATGTCTAATGCCGCGTGAGTGACTGGGATGGGCTCCTGCAAGGCTTTGGGATTTGTTGGAGGGCAGGAATGTGCAGAGTTCTGGGGGGTGTGAGATGGGAATATTAGATTGACTTAAAACTTAATGCTGGTTATTTAGTCAAGAATGAATGGAATGGAACTATCAGGAGAAAGCGCCAAGCCATTACGACCATGTAGCACTGGGAAGGAGTCAGGATAAGGATTTGGGAATAGGATGGGAGGAAGAAATAAATGGTGGCCCAACCACTTGGATGGTCGGGGGATTGAACGCCGACCTGCATGAAGTGAGGCCGTCGCTCTACCGTCCAGCCCAAGTGGTTGGACTATTTATTCAAGAGTTTTTTTTTATATATTGAAGCAGATATTTTTCTCCCTGATTCTATGTATGACTAACGACCCAGTGCAGGTTTGGAAGGCTTTGGCAATTAAAGCACCGTAAGATTGTGAGTGTTCAAGTCTAGGGGGGACTAAGCATTTTTTTTGTGTGAATGTGCAAAGCCCGTGTTTATTTGTGTAAGTTAAAAATTTAGTTTTTGTTTGTGTATAAGAGTTTAGCAATGTGTTTAAGTAAGATTGTGCAACTGTTTTAAGTTTAGGGGGGGGGGGGGACTAAGTATTTTGCGCAAATGTGAAAGACCTGGGTTTATTTGTGTAAGTTGAACCCCCAAAAATTGAGTTTGTTTTTGCGAGCGAGTTTGTTTAAGCATGTGCTATCATTAAAACTTCCAAAGTAATGACAGTAATGCCAAAATGAATTCATCTTCTCACTTTTTGAAAGGTGGAAGTCTAAAATTTTCTAAAACCCTTTGCACTTGATATACCACCACTGACATAAAAAAAGGAAACTGATGGATTCGACTTTTAAATTTTTAGGCATGATAGCAAAAAGTATTGCATAGCAACAGTAGTCACTTTACATGAGTTATTGGGGCCCCCCACCACAATAGCTGTGAGCTATTATAGTTTAAAAAAAATGCAATTTAAAACAGAATATGAACAGATTCCTAACTATATATTTAATTGCTTAAAGCACTAAACTATTTTCCTTTATAGTATATTTACAAGTGTTAAAATACAGTATGGCGCGTCAAACCCAACACAATATGGCTGAGGCCCCACTATTTAGCATTTTTTTGTATTCTATGAAATATCGCAGCTAATGTCAATGTTTCTAATGTTTATTAATGTTTAATACAAAAGATAGACATACATTTGATGTTATTTTAACTGTAGCATATTAAAATCTAATTTGAGGTCCAACAAAATATATCTATAAAATCTATAAACAGGTTAGAACCGTACAAATGCAAGCATGCCTTAATCACCAGTTCTCAACTGAATTCCACAGAAAATGGAATCTTTACTTTGGCTACAGAAAACGGAGCAAAGCCGAGGGGGGATGACTGGAATAAACAGTTTCCAACCTGACTCTTCTCACATATAAACATGTCTTTCTTGACTTCATTTCAAATTATATAGAGTACTGGAAGCTCATTTTCCATAGCAAATATACTAAGGAACTCATTTTACGACTAGAACGCAAACTAGGACCCCTCATTCAGATTAAAAACACGAGAATTATTGACTGAACATTTACCCACCATCAAACACACAGGACTCTTTAAAGCTATCTTAACTTCTTTAAAACCCTAATATGACCCCTCTCACATGTAGATCCTGTTCTATGGTTCGCCCTTCATGTCAATGTACCCCACAGTATCATGTAAATTCAAGATAAGGCTTACTACACCTAAATATCCAACTTGGTCTTTGTAAGGAATCTTGACCCCCCTTGTATGCTTGACCCCACTGGGGTATTCATAGGTAGGGGGTCCCTATTGCTGACGTCAGGTCACGTGACACCCCCGCGACAAATAAGGAAAATTTCACCTGATTGGCCCATGACTCTGGGACGGAAAGAGAATTTTTCTACTCGGCTCCTGATTGGTCAAAAAATCGCGCCCCGTTCTCTCGGCCCACCTCTGACCATTACAGAAAATGGAGCTGTGCCAAGGGCTCCCTATACTATTCAGTCATAGCATCATTAAAGTACTCCAAAAACTTCTATATTCGCTTTCAACTGTGTTTTTTTGTTTTAATCTATTGAACATTCACCCTCTGATCCATTCATAAGTAGGGGCCCCCAAATTGATACCGTAGTACTCTGGTAACACCCCGGGCCAAATCGTGAATTTTTGTTCATGCTATTAAATACTCCAAAAACGTTTATATTCCTTTCACCAGTGTATTTTTTGGTTTTAATCTATTGAACATTCATCCTCTGTACCTTTCATAAGTAGGGACCCCCTTCTTGATGCCTAATACTCATAATAAACCTACGAGACAAATCGTAAAAAAAAAAAAACGATTATGATAGGGCACGAGTTGCTCAGGCTCACCCTGGGAGGTAGGTCCTGGGGACCCCTGGGGGGAATGGACCACGACCCCATCCAACCAGCCAGCCAGGTGCGCGCCAAGCGCGTCCTGACCCAACCGCTTAAAAAGTTTTTGCATGATTTAGCCCCCAGGACCCAAGTCGGCATGGAAGTGCCCAACCGTTTCTGAAAATCAATTCACGATTTGTCTCATTTTACACTACTCCAAATACATCATATCTCATAAGACTAGACAAAAAAAACGCTAAATATGCAACCCGTCAATTACCACAATGGTAGTGCAAATGTGCAAATATGTTGCCTCCAAATGCACTAGGAAACTATGGCTTGTCTAAGGAGAGTAACGCAACACTAATTGTATAATACTCTGCAACAAACCAATTTTTTAATACACCACCACCACTAGTTTCGAAATCCTGCCTCAGTGTTATTGAAAGTTGGTTGTTCATAGTTCATGATAGAGTTGTTCATCTGGTTAGAGGCATCGTTAATGTGTTTGACCCCATAACATATACATTCAGAGTCTCTTCACACCATTCCATTCCCCCCATCCCATCCCAAATTCTTATCCTGACCCCTTCCCAGTGCTGTATAGTCGTAATGGCTTGGCGCTTTACTCTGATTGCTCCCTTCCCTTCTTCACACAGGAGAGATGTGACTGGTGTGTGTGTGTGTGTGTGTGTGTTACGGCCACGATGGGTCGCAACCGGGTTCTTTTCTAGAAGAACTAAAGTGCTGGTATCTAACCCCAAGTTAGTAGTGGCTTTCAAGGAGTGAGCTTGGTAATGCAAGTGAAACACAATAGGGGAGTTGCATTGAATACGACACTTCATCAATTATCAATATATTCACATATAATCAATTGCCCATCACCTCATATAAAATCATAAAGGAAGTATTACTACACTGATATATACACAAGTGTCACTCTCATAGGACACTAAGCGCTCCTCGACGCTCAATCGATGCAGTCTTGTCAGCTTCTATAATTCCTCAACACACAGTACCGTCCTCAACCAGTACTGGGAAACACCAACGAGTCTACCATAGTCATGGGCCAGCCTATACACAGTCTCACTAGGTGCTCCTTGTGAACGCCCACAATCACTCTCCAGCCTGGTACTGGCAGAGAACATCAGCCTCGTGCTGCTGGGCCTCTACACGAACAAATACAAGGGTAGCGAACCCCTGACAGGAGCTTCTTGCAACTACCTAACAAGAGGTCATCACCAGCTACCTCTCGAGCTGACCATGACAGGAATCTAGCAACTCTTGCTGGTATCTTCCTGCCACCACTAGATGGCGTCGTCCAATTTGTGAGAGTATCGGGAGCGAACTCACAGATAGCGTTGACGTCGCTGCTCCTGGCTCCGACGATGGAATCGGGTTCGTAACAGTGTGTGTGTGTGTGAGAGAGAGAGAGAGAGACTGTGTGTATAATGTAAAGTTTTGCACTTTCATGTATCATATTTACCTTCTGTATAAAACTCTCCGTCAGGAATGAACTACCAAACACGGGTTTTGAACTGTGAGAGCCAGATACATGCACCGCTGCACCAACACACACAAATCTGACAGCCGGATACATGCACCGCTGCACCAACACACATGGGACGGAAAGGATGAGAAGAGAGGCAGAAAGACAATACGAAAAAGACATCGCAAGCAAGGCAAAGACTCAGCCTAAATTGTTGCATAGCCACATCAGGAGAAAAACAACAGTAAAGGAACAGGTTATGAAATTAAGGATAGGGGCGGAAGGATTCACTACAAACGACAAGGAAGTGTGTGAGGAACTGAATAAGAAATTCCAGGAGGTCTTCACCTTAGAGCAAGGAGAAATTCCAGAGATAAGACAGGGAATAGCTAACCAGGAACCACTGGAGAGTTTGAGATTACCAGCGGGGAAGTAAGGAAGTGTTTACTAGAGTTGGGTGTGACAAAGGCTATAGGCCCAGATGGAATCTCCCCATGGATACTAAAGGAAGGAGCAAAAGAACTGTGCCTACCACTCTCCATAGTGTATAACAAATCACTGGCAACAGGGGAACTGCCAGATATTTGGAAAGCAGCTAACATAGTACCGATATAGAAGAAAAGGGATAGACAGGAGGCACTGAACTACAGGCCAGTGTCCCTAACCTGCATACGTGCACCGCTGCACCTATACACACTAATGTGACAGCAGGATACATGCACCACTGTACCAATACACACTAATGTGACAGCCGGATACATGCACCACTGTACCAATACACACTAATGTGACAGCCGGATACATGCACCGCTGCACCAACACACACTAATGTGACAGCCGGATACATGCACCACTGTACCAATACACACTAATGTGACAGCCGGATACATGCACCACTGTACCAATACACACTAATGTGACAGCCGGATACATGCACCACTGTACCAATACACACTAATGTGACAGCCAGATACATGCACCGCTGCACCAACACACACTAATGTGACAGCCGGATACATGCACCACTGTACCAATACACACTAATGTGACAGCCGGATACATGCACCACTGTACCAATACACACTAATGTGACAGCCGGATACATGCACCACTGTACCAATACACACTAATGTGACAGCCGGATACATGCACCACTGTACCAATACACACTAATGTGACAGCCGGATACATGCACCACTGTACCAATACACACTAATGTGACAGCCGGATACATGCACCACTGTACCAATACACACTAATGTGACAGCCGGATACATGCACCGCTGCACCAACAAACACAAATGTGACAGCCGGATACATGCACCGCTGCACCTATACACACTAATGTGACAGCAGGATACATGCACCGCTGCACCAACACACACAAATGTGACAGCCGGATACATGCACCGCTGCACCAACACACACTAATCAATGATCTTATCACACGAAATACACAAGATTATGGGACGCAGTTCGCCGATATTCTGACGACTGAAATATGCTGCCACTTGAAAAATGTGGTAAAGGCATAGCTAACATTACATAGTGATATCCAATATAACATCCTCGTATTACTGCAGATAACTGCACAGACAAAAACAAAAATGCCATTTTAGTTTGCAAAGTTCAAAGTAAACTTTAGGAAATAATGTGCAAACTCAAAAAACGCAGTTTACTCGATATGATCCACACACACTCCAGCACACAGGTGGTGTGCTTGGCAGCGTCAATCACCTTCATAGTCTAGAATTATTGAATATAAATCATTCTTTATTATAAACATTCCCGTGCGCCTTAACATATACATATATACTCACTCTTTCCTTAACATATATTTTTTTACAGTTATCATAAATTTAGCCAATAATTTCACACTTAAACAAATATATAGATATATATATTATGGGAGTTGGTAGAGTGATGGGTGTGTTGTATGAAGATAATAATAAGGAGGTGTGTGTCCACTCCCCAGACAGAGAAGGCGCCGAGCAGAACGGTGAGCAGGTTGATGTTGTCAGCGGTCACCCCCAACGACTCTGGCAGATACACCTGTCGACCAGATACTGGCGGAGTCTCGTCCGTCTCTGTGCACGTCCAGTCTGGTAGGTGACTGTGTGTGTGTACTCACCTAATTGTACTCACCTAATTGTGCTTGCGGGGGTTGAGCTCTGGCTCTTTGGTCCCGCCTCTCAACCGTCAATCAACTGGTGTACAGATTCCTGAGCCTATTGGGCTCTATCATATCTACATTTGAAGCTGTGTATGGAGTCAGCCTCCACCACATCACTTCCTAATGCATTCCATTTACTAACTACTCTGACACTGAAGTGTGTGTGTGTGTGTGTGTGTGTGTGTGTGTGTGTGTGTGTGTGTGTGTGTGTGTGTGTGTGTGTGTGTGTGTGTGTGTGTGTGTGTGCACGTCCAGTCTGGTAGGTGACTGTGTGTGTGTGTGTGTGTGTGTGTGTGTGTGTGTGTGTGTGTGTGTGTGTGTGTGTGTGTGTGTGTGTGTGTGTGTGTGTGTGTGTGTGTGTGTGTGTGTGTGTGTGTGCACGTCCAGTCTGGTAGGTGACTGTGTGTGTGTGTGTGTGTGGGTGTGTGTGTGTGTGCACGTCCAGTCTGGTAGGTGACTGTGTGTGTGTGTGTGTGTGTGTGTGTGCACGTCCAGTCTGGTAGGTGACTGTGTGTGTGTGTGTGTGTGTGTGTGTGTGTGTGTGTGTGTGTGTGCACGTCCAGTCTGGTAGGTGACTGTGTGTGTGTGTGTGTGTGTGTGTGTGTGTGTGTGTGTGTGTGTGTGTGTGTGTGTGTGTGTGTGTGTGTGTGTGTGTGTGTGTGTGTGTGTGTGTGTGTGTGTGTGCACGTCCAGTCAGGTAGGTGACTGTGTGTGTGTGTGTGTGTGTGTGTGTGTGTGTGTGTGTGTGTGTGTGTGTGTGTGTGTGTGTGTGTGTGTGTGTGTGTGTGTGTGTGTGTGTGTGTGTGTGTGTGTGTGTGTGCACGTCCAATCTGGTAGGTGACTGTGTGTGTGTGTGTGTGTGTGCACGTCCAGTCTTATAGGTGAATGTGTGTGTGTGTGTGTGTGTGTGTGTGTGTGTGTGTGTGTGTGTGTGTGTGTGTGTGTGTGTGTGTGTGTGTGTGTGTGTGTGTGTGTGCACGTCCAGTCTGGTAGGTGACTGTGACTGTGTGTGTGTGTGTGTGTGTGTGTGTGTGTGCACGTCCAGTCTGGTAGGTGGCTGTGTGTGTGTGTGTGTGTGTGTGTGTGTGTGTGTGTGTGTGTGTGTGTGTGTGTGTGTGTGTGTGTGCACGTCCAGTCTGGTAGGTGACTGTGTGTATGTGTGTGTGTGTGTGTGTGTGTGTGTGTGTGTGTGTGTGTGTGTGTGTGTGTGTGTGTGTGTGTGTGTGTGTGTGTGCACGTCCAGTGTGTGTGTGTGACTCTGTGTGTGTGTGTGTGTGTGTGTACTCACCTAGTTGTACTCACCTAGTTGTGTTTGCGGGGGTTGAGCTCTGGCTCTTTGGTCCCGCCTCTCAACCGTCAATCAACAGGTGTACAGATTCCTGAGCCTATCGGGCTCTGTCATATCTACACTTGAAACTGTGTATGGAGGGAGCCTCCACCACATCACCCCCTAATGCATTCCATTTGTCAACCACTCTGACACTAAAAAAGTTCTTTCTAATATCTCTGTGGCTCATTTGGGCACAAGGTTTCCACCTGTGTCCCCTTGTGCGTGTTCCCCTTGTGTTAAATAGACTGTCTTTATCTACCCTATCAATCCCCTTCAGAATCTTGAATGTGGTGATCATGTCCCCCCTAACTCTTCTGTCTTCCAGCGAAGTGAGGTTTAATTCCCGTAGTCTCTCCTCGTAGCTCATACCTCTCAGCTCGGGTACTAGTCTGGTGGCAAACCTTTGAACCTTTTCCAGTTTAGTCTTATCCTTGACTAGATATGGACTCCATGCTGGGGCTGCATACTCCAGGATTGGCCTGACATATGTGGTATACAAAGTTCTGAATGATTCTTTACACAAGTTTCTGAATGCCGTTCGTATGTTGGCCAGCCTGGCATATGCCGCTGATGTTATCCGCTTGATATGTGCTGCAGGAGACAGGTCTGGCGTGATATCAACCCCCAAGTCTTTTTCCTTCTCTGACTCCTGAAGAATTTCCTCTCCCAGATGATACCTTGTATCTGGCCTCCTGCTCCCTACACCTATCTTCATTACATTACATTTGGTTGGGTTAAACTCTAACAACCATTTGTTCGACCATTCCTTCAGCTTGTCTAGGTCTTCTTGAAGCCTCAAACAGTCCTCTTCTGTTTTAATCCTTCTCATAATTTTAGCATCGTCCGCAAACATTGAGAGAAATGAATCGATACCCTCCGGGAGATCATTTACATATATCAGAAACAAGATAGGACCGAGTACAGAGCCCTGTGGGACTCCACTGGTGACTTCACGCCAATCGGAGGTCTCACCCCTCACCGTAACTCTCTGCTTCCTATTGCTTAGATACTCCCTTATCCACTGGAGCACCTTACCAGCTACACCTGCCTGTCTCTCCAGCTTATGTACCAGCCTCTTATGCGGTACTGTGTCAAAGGCTTTCCGACAATCCAAGAAAATGCAGTCCGCCCAGCCCTCTCTTTCTTGCTTAATCTGTGTCACCTGATCGTAGAATTCTATCAAGCCTGTAAGGCAAGATTTACCCTCCCTGAATCCATGTTGGCGATTTGTCACGAAGTCCCTTCTCTCCAGATGTGTTACCAGGTTTTTTCTCACGATCTTCTCCATCACCTTGCATGGTATACAAGTCAAGGACACTGGCCTGTAGTTCAGTGCCTCTTGTCTGTCGCCCTTTTTGTATATTGGGACCACATTCGCCGTCTTCCATATTTCTGGTAGGTCTCCCGTCTCTAGTGATTTACTATACACTATGGAGAGTGGCAAGCAAAGTGCCTCTGCACACTCTTTCAGTACCCATGGTGAGATCCCATCTGGACCAACCGCCTTTCTAACATCCAGATCCAGCAGGTGTCTCTTGACCTCCTCTCTCGTAATTTCGAACTCCTCCAAGGCCGCCTGGTTTACCTCCCTTTCTCCTAGCACAGTGACCTCACCCTGTTCTATTGTGAAGACCTCCTGGAACCTCTTGTTGAGTTCCTCACACACCTCTCTGTCATTCTCTGTATACCTGTCCTCGCCTGTTCTAAGTTTCAATACCTGTTCTTTCACTGTTGTTTTCCTTCTGATGTGACTGTGGAGTAGCTTTGGTTCGGTCTTGGCTTTGTTTGCTATATCATTTTCAAAATTTTTCTCTGCTTCTCTTCTCACCCTGACGTACTCATTCCTGGTTCTCTGGTATCTCTCCCTGCTTTCTGGTGTTCTGTTATTCCGGAAGTTCCTCCACGCCTTTTTGTTCAGTTTCTTCGCTTCCATACATGCCCTATTATACCATGGATTCTTCTGTTGCTTCTCGGATTTTTCCCTTTGGGCCGGGATGAACCTGTTTACTGCCTCCTGACACTTGTGGGTAACATAGTCCATCATACCCTGTACAGACTTGTCTCTGAGGTCTGTGTCCCAAGGTATTTCACTTAGGAAACTTCTCATCTGTTCATAATTCCCCTTTCGGTATGCCAGCCTTTTGATTCCTAGTTCTTTTTGGGGGGAGATAAGTCCTAGCTCTACCAGGTACTCAAAGTTCAATACACTGTGGTCACTCATTCCCAAGGGCGCTTCCATCTTAACTTCCCTTATATCCCATTCATTTAGGGTAAATATCAAATCAAGCATTGCTGGTTCATCTTCTCCTCTCATTCTTGTTGGCTCTTTGGTATGCTGGCTTAGAAAGTTTCTTGTTGCCACGTCCAGCAGCTTAGCTCTCCATGTTTCTGGTCCTCCATGCGGGTCTCTGTTCTTCCAATCTATCTTCCCATGGTTGAAGTCTCCCATAATTAGTAGTCCAGATCCATTCCTGCTAGCAACAGAAGCTGCTCTTTCTATTATGTTAATGGTGGCCATGTTGTTTCTATCATATTCCTGTCTAGGTCTTCTGTCATTTGGTGGTGGATTATATATGACTGCGACTATAATTTTTTTCCCTCCATTTGTTACAGTACCTGCTATGTAGTCACTGAAACCTTCACAGCCCTGAATATCCATCTCCTCAAAATCCCAGCCTTTTCTTACCAGCAGAGCTACACCACCCCCACCTCTTCCTTCCCTCTCTTTCCGCATAACATAATAGTCCTGTGGAAACACTGCATTTGTTATTGTTTTCGTGATCTTTGTTTCTGTGAGGGCTATTATGTCTGGGTTTTCCTCTAGTACCAGTTCTCCAAGCTCATTTGCTTTATTTGTAATTCCATCTATGTTAGTGTACATCGCTTTGAGGCTCACTTTCTTCTGTCCCTTCTCAAATCGCCTCCTTGGTGAGTGTTCTGCTGGTGGGGGAGGCTGTTCCATGGGTGTGAGGACCTGTGAGGTGGGTAACAGGATCTCAGAGGATACTGGAATGAGGGGCGGGGATCCAGTGAAGGGGGAGGGACAGGGAGGGTATGGGGTGAAAGGGGAGGGAGGATGGGAAGGAAAGGGTGTGTGTGTGTGTGTGTGTGTGTGTGTGTGTGTGTGTGTGTGTGTGTGTGTGTGTGTGTGTGTGTGTGTGTGTGTGTGTGTGTGTGTGTGTGTGTGCACGTCCAGTCTGGTAGGTGGCTGTGTGTGTGTGTGTGTGTGTGCACGTCCAGTCTGGTAGGTGGCTGTGTGTGTGTGGTGTGTGTGTGTGTGTGTGTGTGTGTGTGTGTGTGTGTGTGTGTGTGTGTGTGTGTGTGTGTGTGTGTGTGTGTGTGTGTGTGTGCACGTCCAGTCTGGTAGGTGACTGTGACTGTGTGTGTGTGTGTGTGTGTGTGTGCACGTCCAGTCTGGTAGGTGGCTGTGTGTGTGTGTGTGTGTGTGTGTGTGTGTGTGTGTGTGTGTGTGTGTGTGCCCCCCGCGCTTGGTTGTTGTGTGTGTGTGTGTGTGTGTGTGTGTGTGTGTGTGTGTGTGTGTGTGTGTGTGTGTGCACGTCCAGTCTGGTAGGTGACTGTGACTGTGTGTGTGTGTGTGTGTGTGTGCACGTCCAGTCTGGTAGGTGGCTGTGTGTGTGTGTGTGTGTGTGTGTGTGTGTGTGCACGTCCAGTCTGGTAGGTGACTGTGTGTGTGTGTGTGTGTGTGTGTGTGTGTGTGTGTGTGTGTGTGTGTGTGTGTGTGTGTGTGTGTGTGTGTGTGTGTGTGTGTGTGCACGTCCAGTCTGGTAGGTGACTGTGACTGTGTGTGTGTGTGTGTGTGTGCACGTCCAGTCTGGTAGTGGCTGTGTGTGTGTGTGTGTGTGTGTGTGTGTGTGTGTGTGTGTGTGTGTGTGTGTGTGTGTGTGTGTGTGTGTGTGTGTGTGTGTGTGTGTGTGTGCACGTCCAGTCTGGTAGGTGGCTGTGTGTGTGTGTGTGTGTGTGTGTGTGTGTGTGTGTGTGTGTGTGTGTGTGTGTGTGTGTGTGTGTGTGTGTGTGTGTGTGTGTGTGTGTGTGTGTGTGTGTGCACGTCCAGTCTGGTAGGTGACTGTGTGTGTGTGTGTGTGTGCACGTCCAGTCTGGTAGGTGACTGTGTGTGTGTGTGTGTGTGTGTGTGTGTGTGTGTGTGTGTGTGTGTGTGTGTGTGTGTGTGTGTGTGTGTGTGTGTGTGTGTGCACCTCCAGTCTGGTAGGTGGCTGTGTGTGTGTGTGTGTGCACGTCCAGTCTGGTAGGTGGCTGTGTGTGTGTGTGTGTGTGTGTGCACGTCCAGTCTGGTAGGTGACTGTGTGTGTGTGTGTGTGTGTGTGTGTGTGTGTGTGTGTGTGTGTGTGTGTGTGTGTGTGTGTGTGTGTGTGTGTGTGTGTGTGTGTGTGTGTGTGTGTGTGTGTGTGTGTGTGTGTGTGCACGTCCAGTCTGGTAGGTGACTGTGACTGTGTGTGTGTGTGTGTGTGTGTGCACGTCCAGTCTGGTAGGTGGCTGTGTGTGTGTGTGTGTGTGTGTGTGTGTGTGTGTGTGTGTGTGTGTGTGTGTGTGTGTGTGTACTCACCTAATTGTACTCACCTAATTGTGCTTGCGGGGGTTGAGCTCTGGCTCTTTGGTCCCGCCTCTCAACCGTCAATCAACTGGTGTACAGATTCCTGAGCCTATTGGGCTCTATCATATCTACATTTGAAACTGTTTATGGAGTCAGCCTCCACCACATCACTTCCTAATGCATTCCATTTGCTAACTACTCTGACACTGAAAAAGTTCTTTCTAACGTCTCTGTGGCTCATTTGGGTACTCAGCTTCCACCTGTGTCCCCTTGTTCGCGTCCCACCAGCGTTGAAAAGTTCATCCTTGTTTACCCGGTCGATTCCCCTGAGGATTTTGTAGGTTGTGATCATGTCCCCCCTTACTCTTCTGTCTTCCAGTGTCGTGAGGTGCATTTCCCGTAGCCTTTCCTCATAACTCATGCCTCTTAGTTCTGGGACTAGTCTAGTAGCATACCTTTGGACTTTTTCCAGCTTCGTCTTGTGCTTGACAAGGTACGGGCTCCATGCTGGGGCCGCATACTCCAGGATTGGTCTTACATATGTGGTGTACAAGATTCTGAATGATTCCTTACACAGGTTCCTGAACGCCGTTCTGATGTTAGCCAGCCTCGCATATGCCGCAGACGTTATTCTCTTTATGTGGGCTTCAGGAGACAGGTTTGGTGTGATATCAACTCCTAGATCTTTCTCTCTGTCTGTTTCATTAAGTACTTCATCTCCTATTCTGTATCCTGTGCCTGGCCTCCTGTTTCCACTGCCTAGTTTCATTACTTTGCATTTACTCGGGTTGAACTTCAACAGCCATTTGTTGGACCATTCACTCAGTCTATCCAGGTCATCTTGTAGCCTCCTACTATCATCCTCTGTTTCAATCCTCCTCATAATTTTTGCATCGTCGGCAAACATTGAGAGGAACGAATCTATACCCTCTGGGAGATCATTTACATATACCAGAAACAGTATAGGTCCAAGGACTGACCCCTGCGGGACTCCACTTGTGACGTCTCGCCAATCTGAGACCTCACCCCTCACACAGACTCGTTGTCTCCTGTTGCTTAGGTATTCCTCTATCCACCGGAGTACCTTCCCTCTCACTCCAGCCTGCATCTCCAACTTTCGCACTAGCCTCTTGTGTGGCACTGTATCAAAGGCTTTCTGACAATCCAAAAATATGCAGTCTGCCCACCCTTCTCTTTCTTGCCTTATTTTTGTTGCCTGGTCGTAGAATTCAAGTAACCCTGTGAGGCAGGACCTGCCATCCCTGAACCCATGTTGATGCTGTGTTACAAAGTTCCTTCGCTCCAGATGCTCCACTAGTTTTTTTCGCACAATCTTCTCCATCAGCTTGCATGGTATGCAGGTTAGGGACACTGGCCTGTAGTTCAGTGCCTCCTGTCTATCCCCTTTCTTGTATATCGGGACTACGTTAGCTGCTTTCCAAATATCTGGCAGTTCCCCTGTTGCCAGTGATTTGTTATACACTATGGAGAGTGGTAGGCTCAGTTCTCTTGCTCCTTCCTTTAGAACCCAAGGGGAGATTCCATCTGGGCCTATAGCCTTCGTCACGTCCAACTCTAGTAATCTCTGTGTGTGTGTGTGTGTGTGTGTGTGTGTGTGTGTGTGTGTGTGTGTGTGTGTGTGTGTGTGCACGTCCAGTCTGGTAGGTGGCTGTGTGTGTGTGTGTGTGTGTGTGTGTGTGTGTGTGTGTGTGTGTGTGTGTGTGTGTGTGTGTGTGTGTGTGTGTGTGTGTGTGTGTGTGTGTGTGTGTGTGTGTGTGTGTGTGTGTGTGTGTGTGCACGTCCAGTCTGGTAGGTGACTGTGTGTGTGTGTGTGTGTGTGTGTGTGTGTGTGTGTGTGTGTGGTGTGTGTGTGTGTGTGTGTGTGTGTGTGTGTGTGTGTGTGTGTGTGCACCTCCAGTCTGGTAGGTGGCTGTGTGTGTGTGTGTGTGTGTGTGTGTGTGTGTGTGGTGTGTGTGTGTGCACGTCCAGTCTGGTAGGTGGCTGTGTGTGTGTGTGTGTGTGTGTGCACGTCCAGTCTGGTAGTGTGACTGTGTGTGTGTGTGTGTGTGTGTGTGTGTGTGTGTGTGTGTGTGTGTGTGTGTGTGTGTGTGTGTGTGTGTGTGTGCACGTCCAGTCTGGTAGGTGACTGTGACTGTGTGTGTGTGTGTGTGTGTGTGCACGTCCAGTCTGGTAGGTGGCTGTGTGTGTGTGTGTGTGTGTGTGTGTGTGTGTGTGTGTGTGTGTGCACGTCCAGTCTGGTAGGTGGCTGTGTGTGTGTGTGTGTGTGTGTGTGTGTGTGTGTGTGTGTGTGTGTGTGTGTGTGTGTGTGTGTGTGTGTGTGTGTGTGTGTGTGTGCACGTCCA
>NW_025571353.1:0-32738 GCF_020424385.1 Procambarus clarkii | reverse complement strand
CCAGGACCCCCACCCCGGACAGTCAGCCAGGTGGAAGGGCCCAGGATCCCCACCCCGGGACAGTCAGCCAGTGGAAGGGCCCAGGACCCCCACCCCGGGACAGGCAGCCAGTGGAAGGGGCCCAGGACCCCCACCCCGGGACAGGCAGCCAGGTGGAAGGGGCCCTCAACAACTCCCGCTCATTCTTCTCTCTAATTTTTCATATTTTTGTTAGTATTCACGTGCACCTGACCGAACCCCCGCGCGCGCGTAAAGACACCCGGCGCGTCGCGCGCTCCCGCCACCACTTCCCAGATTAAAACTTTTCTTTATTTGCTGTCCTTATTAAGAGACTTTATTTGTTATTGGTTGTTTAAAGTGTTTTATGTGTGGAGGTGGTAGATGGAGCTTCCGTGTGGTGAGGTGGTAGATGGAGGCTTCCGTGTGGTAGAGGTGGTAGAATGGAGGCTTCCGTGTGGTTGAGAGGTGGTAGATGGAGGGCTTCCGTGTGGTAGAGGAGGTGGATGGAGGCTTCCGTGTGGTGAGTTGTAGATGGAGGCTTCCGTGTGGTAGAGGTGGTAGATGGAGGCTTCCGTGTGGTGAGAGGTGGTAGATGGAGGCTTCCGTGTGGTAGAGGAGGTGGATGGAGGCTTCCGTGTGGTGAGGTGGTAGATGGAGGCTTCCGTGTGGTAGAGGTGGTAGATGGAGGCTTCCGTGTGGTGAGGTGGTAGATGGAGGCTTCCGTGTGGTAGAGGTGGTAGATGGAGCTTCCGTGTGGTAGAGGTGGTAGATGGAGGCTTCCGTGTGGTGAGAGGTGGTAGATGGAGGCTTCCGTGTGGTGAGGTGGTAGATGGAGGCTTCCGTGTGGTAGAGGTGGTAGATGGAGGCTTCCGTGTGGTGAGAGGTGGTAGATGGAGGCTTCCGTGTGGTAGAGGAGGTAGATGGGAGGCTTCCGTGTGGTGAGAGGTGGTAGATGGAGGCTTCCGTGTGGTGAGAGGTGGTAGATGGAGGCTTCCGTGTGGTAGAGGTGGTAGATGGAGGCTTCCGTGTGGTGACGTGGTAGATGGAGGCTTCCGTGTGGTGAGGTGGTAGATGAAGGCTTCCGTGTGGTAGAGGTGGTAGATGGAGGCTTCCGTGTGGTAGAGGTGGTAGATGGAGGCTTCCGTGTGTAGAGGTGGTAGATGGAGGCTTCCGTGTGGGTAGAGGTGGTAGATGGAGGCTTCCGTGTGGTAGATGGAGGCTTCCGTGTGGTGAGGTGGTAGATGGAGGCTTCCGTGTGGTAGAGGTGGTAGATGGAGGCGTCCGTGTGGTAGATGGAGGCTTCCGTGTGGTGAGGTGGTAGATGGAGGCTTCCGTGTGGTGAGGTGGTAGATGGAGGCTTCCGGTTGGTAGATGGAGGCTTCCGTGTGGTGAGGTGGTAGATGGAGGCTTCCGTGTGGTGATGTGGTAGATGGAGGCTTCCGTGTGGTGAGAGGTGGTAGATGGAGGCTTCCGTGTGTAGAGGTGGTAGATGAAGGCTTCCGTGTGGTGAGGTGGTAGATGGAGGCTTCCGTGTGGTGAGGTGGTAGATGAAGGCTTCCGTGTGGTAGAGGTGGTAGATGGAGGCTTCCGTGTGGTAGAGGTGGTAGATGGAGGCTTCCGTGTGGTAGAGGTGGTAGATGGAGGCTTCCGTGTGGTGAGGTGGTAGATGAAGGCTTCCGTGTGGTAGAGGTGGTAGATGGAGGCTTCCGGGTGGTAGAGGTGGTAGATGGAGGCTTCCGTGTGGTAGAGGTGGTAGATGGAGGCTTCCGTGTGGTAGATGGAGGCTTCCGTGTGGTGAGGTGGTAGATGGAGGCTTCCGTGTGGTGAGGTGGTAGATGAAGGCTTCCGTGTGGTAGAGGTGGTAGATGGAGGCTTCCGTGTGGTAGATGGAGGCTTCCGTGTGGTAGATGGAGGCTTCCGTGTGGTGAGGTGGTAGATGGAGGCTTCCGTGTGGTGAGGTGGTAGATGAAGGCTTCCGTGTGGTAGAGGTGGTAGATGGAGGCTTCCGTGTGGTAGAGGTGGTAGATGGAGGCTTCCGTGTGGTAGAGGTGGTAGATGGAGGCTTCCGTGTGGTAGATGGAGGCTTCCGTGTGGTGAGGTGGTAGATGGAGGCTTCCGTGTGGTAGAGGTGGTAGATGGAGGCTTCCGTGTGGTAGATGGAGGCTTCCGTGTGGTGAGGTGGTAGATGGAGGCTTCCGTGTGGTAGATGGAGGCTTCCGTGTGGTGAGGTGGTAGATGGAGGCTTCCGTGTGGTGAGGTGGTAGATGGAGGCTTCCGTGTGGTAGAGGTGGTAGATGGAGGCTTCCGTGTGGTGAGAGGTGGTAGATGGAGGCTTCCGTGTGGTAGAGGTGGTAGATGGAGGCTTCCGTGTGGTAGAGGTGGTAGATGGAGCTTCCGTGTGGTGAGAGGTGGTAGATGGAGGCTTCCGTGTGGTAGAGGAGGTAGATGGAGGCTTCCGTGTGGTGAGAGGTGGTAGATGGAGGCTTCCGTGTGGTGAGAGGTGGTAGATGGAGGCTTCCGTGTGGTAGAGGTGGTAGATGGAGGCTTCCGTGTGGTGAGGTGGTAAATGGAGGCTTCCGTGTGGTGAGGTGGTAGATGGAAGCTTCCGTGTGGTGAGGTGGTAGATGGAGGCTTCCGTGTGGTAGAGGTGGTAGATGGAGGCTTCCGTGTGGTAGAGGTGGTAGATGGAGGCTTCCGTGTGGTAGAGGTGGTAGATGGAGGCTTCCGTATGGTAGATGGAGGCTTCCGTGTGGTGAGAGGTGGTAGATGGAGGCTTCCGTGTGGTGAGGTGGTAGATGGAGGCTTCCGTGTGGTGAGGTGGTAGATGAAGGCTTCCGTGTGGTAGAGGTGGTAGATGGAGGCTTCCGTGTGGTGAGAGGTGGTAGATGGAGGCTTCCGTGTGGTAGAGGTGGTAGATGAAGGCTTCCGTGTGGTAGAGGTGGTAGATGGAGGCTTCCGTGTGGTGAGGTGGTAGATGGAGGCTTCCGTGTGGTGAGGTGGTAGATGAAGGCTTCCGTGTGTGTAGAGGTGGTAGATGGAGGCTTCCGTGTGGTAGAGGTGGTAGATGGAGGCTTCCGTGTGGTAGAGGTGGTAGATGGAGGCTTCCGTGTGGTAGAGGTGGTAGATGGAGGCTTCCGTGTGGTAGAGGTGGTAGATGGAGGCTTCCGTGTGGTGAGGTGGTAGATGGAGGCTTCCGTGTGGTAGAGGTGGTAGATGGAGGCTTCCGTGTGGTAGAGGTGGTAGATGGAGGCTTCCGTGTGGTAGAGGTGGTAGATGGAGGCTTCCCTGTGGTGAGGTGGTAGATGGAGGCTTCCGTGTGGTAGAGGTGGTAGATGGAGGCTTCCGTGTGGTAGAGGTGGTAGATGGAGGCTTCCGTGTGGTGAGGTGGTAGATGGAGGCTTCCGTGTGGTGAGGTGGTAGATGGAGGCTTCCGTGTGGTAGAGGTGGTAGATGGAGGCTTCCGTGTGGTGAGGTGGTAGATGGAGGTTTCCGTGTGGTAGAGGTGGTAGATGGAGGCTTCCGTGTGGTAGAGGTGGTAGATGGAGGCTTCCGTGTGGTAGAGGTGGTAGATGGAGGCTTCCGTGTGGTAGAGGTGGTAGATGGAGGCTTCCGTGTGGAAGAGGTGGTAGATGGAGGCTTCCGTGTGGTAGAGGTGGTAGATGGAGGCTTCCGTGTGGTGAGGTGGTAGATGAAGGCTTCCGTGTGGTGAGGTGGTAGATGGAGGCTTCCGTGTGGTGAGAGGAGGTAGATGGAGGCTTCCGTGTGGTGAGGTGGTAGATGAAGGCTTCCGTGTGGTGAGGTGGTAGATGAAGGCTTCCGTGTGGTGAGGTGGTAGATGGAGGCTTTCGTGTGGTGAGAGGTGGTAGATGGAGGCTTCCGTGTGGTGAGAGGTGGTAGATGGAGGCTTCCGTGTGGTAGAAGTTGTAGATGGAGGCTTCCGTGTGGTGAGGTGGTAGATGAAGGCTTCCGTGTGGTAGAGGTGGTAGATGGAGGCTTCCGTGTGGTGAGGTGGTAGATGAAGGCTTCCGTGTGGTAGAGGTGGTAGATGGAGGCTTCCGTGTGGTGAGGTGGTAGATGGAGGCTTCCGTGTGGTAGAGGTGGTAGATGGAGGCTTCCGTGTGGTGAGGTGGTAGATGGAGGCTTCCGTGTGGTAGAGGTGGTAGATGGAGGCTTCCGTGTGGTAGAGGAGGTAGATGAAGGCTTCCGTGTGGTGAGAGGAGGTAGATGGAGGCTTCCGTGTGGTGAGAGGTGGTAGATGGAAGCTTCCGTGTGGTGAGGTGGTAGATGGAGGCTTCCGTGTGGTAGAGGTGGTAGATGGAGGCTTCCGTGTGGTAGAGGTGGTAGATGGTGGCTTCCGTGTGGTAGAGGTGGTAGATGGTGGCTTCCGTGTGGTAGAGGTGGTAGATGGAGGCTTCCGTGTGGTAGAGGTGGTAGATGAGGCTTCCGTGTGGTAGAGGTGGTAGATGGAGGCTTCCGTGTGGTGAGAGGTGGTAGATGGAGGCTTCCGTGTGGTAGAGGTGGTAGATGGAGGCTTCCGTGTGGTGGTGGTAGATGGAGGCTTACGTGTGGTAGAGGTGGTAGATGGAGGCTTCCGTGTGGTAGAGGTGGTAGATGGAGGCTTCCGTGTGGTAGAGGTGGTAGATGGAGGCTTCCGTGTGGTAGAGGTGGTAGATGGAGGCTTCCGTGTGGTAGAGGTGGTAGATGGAGGCTTCCGTGTGGTAGAGGTGGTAGATGGAGGCTTCCGTGTGGTGAGGTGGTAGATGGAGGCTTCCGTGTGGTGAGGTGGTAGATGGTGGCTTCCGTGTGGTGAGGTGGTAGATGAAGGCTTCCGTGTGGGTAGAGGTGGTAGATGGAGGCTTCCGTGTGGTGAGGTGGTAGATGGAGGCTTCCGTGTGGTGAGGTGGTAGATGGAGGCTTCCGTGTGGTGAGGTGGTAGATGAAGGCTTCCGTGTGGGTAGAGGTGGTAGATGGAGGCTTCCGTGTGGTGAGGTGGTAGATGGAGGCTTCCGTGTGGTAGAGGTGGTAGATGGAGGCTTCCGTGTGGTAGAGGTGGTAGATGGAGGCTTCCGTGTGGTGAGGTGATAGATGGAGGCTTCCGTGTGGTAGAGGTGGTAGATGGAGGCTTCCGTGTGGTAGAGGTGGTAGATGGAGGCTTCCGTGTGGTGAGGTGGTAGATGAAGGCTTCCGTGTGGTGAGGTGGTAGATGGAGGCTTCCGTGTGGTGAGGTGGTAGATGGAGGCTTCCGTGTGGTAGAGGAGGTAGATGGAGGCTTCCGTGTGGTAGAGGTGGTAGATGGAGGCTTCCGTGTGGTAGAGGTGGTAGATGGAGGCTTCCGTGTGGTGAGGTGGTAGATAAGGCTTCCGTGTTGTAGAGGTGGTAGATGGAGGCTTCCGTGTGGTAGAGGTGGTAGATGAAGGCTTCCGTGTGGTGAGGTGGTAGATGGAGGCTTCCGTGTGGTAGAGGTGGTAGATGGAGGCTTCCGTGTGGTAGAGGTGGTAGATGGAGGCTTCCGTGTGGTAGAGGTGGTAGATGGAGGCTTCCGTGTGGTAGAGGTGGTAGATGGAGGCTTCCGTGTGGTGAGGTGGTAGATGGAGGCTTCCGTGTGGTAGAGGTGGTAGATGGAGGCTTCCGTGTGGTAGAGGTGGTAGATGGAGGCTTCCGTGTGGTGAGAGGTGGTAGATGGAGGCTTCCGTGTGGTGAGGTGGTAGATGGTGGCTTCCGTGTGGTGAGAGGTGGTAGATGGAGGCTTCCGTGTGGTGAGGTGGTAGATGGAGGCTTCCGTGTGGTGAGGTGGTAGATGGAGGCTTCCGTGTGGTGAGGTGGTAGATGGAGGCTTCCGTGTGGTGAGGTGGTAGATGAAGGCTTCCGTGTCGGTAGAGGAAGTAGATGAAGGCTTCCGTGTGGGTAGAGGAGGTAGATGAAGGCTTCCGTGTGGTAGAGGAGGTAGATGAAGGCTTCCGTGTGGGTAGAGGTGGTAGATGAAGGCTTCCTCACCAATATAAACCTTAGAGACACAAGCCAGCCAGTTCCCGCCATGCCCCCCCCCCCCGGGGGGCGCCGCAATAAGCGCCGGAAGAGCGGCGTCTTAGCAAGAGCAGGAAAAACAAAACAGCATCGCGACACAAGCCAGAGTGGTACACAATCCCCTTCGTGGCAGGTCGGACGCGGGGTTCGATCCCCCACTTTTATTCTTGACGCTGTTTATGCCTGACTTGTCATCTATAGACCGGTAGGGGGGGGAGGGGGTGTATGGGGCCGCCTGGTGGAGGGGGTGGGGGAGGGGGGTTGATGGCGGCGGGGAACCGCTCAGATATTATGGATTGAAGATTGAAAATGAAATAGTTTTAGGGGTGAGAGGCGGGTGGGGAGGGAGAGAGGGGGATCGAACTCTCTCTCTGAGCCTCCATCCCAGCCTGGGAAAGGGGGGATTTGCCTCCCTTTGAGCCATCTGTCAGCCTGAGAGAAGGGAATCCAACCCTCCCTTCTCCTTGAGCCATCCTGCCAGGGATAGAGTGAGGGGATCCAAGCCTCTTTGACCCGAGCATCTAGCCTGTGAGAAGGGGGCTCCAACTCTGACCAAGGTATCGAGCCTAAGAGAGGAGGGGGGGGGGAATCGAACCCTCTTTGACCCGTCCTCTCAAGCAGAGAGTAGCGGGTCGCTACCCTGAGTGTTGCTGCTATTGTTCTGTGCCCTGCTCTGTCTCTGTCTGTACCTCTGTCTGTACCTCTGTCTGTACCTCTGTCTGTACCTCTGTCTGTACCTCTGTCTGTACCTCTGTCTGTACCTCTGTCTGTACCTCTGTCTGTACCTTACTGTCTGTACCTTACTGTCTGTACCTCTCTGTCTGTACCTCTCTGTCTGTACCTCTCTGTCTGTACCTCTCTGTCTGTACCTCTCTGTCTGTACCTCTCTGTCTGTACCTCTCTGTCTGTACCTCTCTGTCTGTACCTCTCTGTCTGTACCTCTCTGTCTGTACCTCTCTGTCTGTACCTCTCTGTCTGTACCTCTCTGTCTGTACCTCTGGCTGTACCTCTGGCTGTACCTCTGGCTGTACCTCTGGCTGTACCTCTGGCTGTACCTCTCTGTCTGTACCTCTCTGTCTGTACCTCTCTGTCTGTACCTCTGTCTGTACCTCTGTCTGTACCTCTCTGTCTGTACCTCTCTGTCTGTACCTCTCTGTCTGTACCTCTGTCTGTACCTCTGTCTGTACCTCTGTCTGTACCTCTGTCTGTACCTTACTGTCTGTACCTCTCTGTCTGTACCTCTCTGCCTGTACCTCTCTGTCTGTACCTCTCTGTCTGTACCTCTGTCTGTACCTCTGTCTGTACCTTACTGTCTGTACCTCTGTCTGTACCTCTGTCTGTACCTCTGTCTGTACCTCTGTCTGTACCTCTGTCTGTACCTTACTGTCTGTACCTCTGTCTGTACCTCTGTCTGTACCTCTGTCTGTACCTCTGTCTGTACCTCTGTCTGTACCTTACTGTCTGTACCTCTGTCTGTACCTTTGTCTGTACCTCTGTCTGTACCTCTGTCTGTACCTCTCTGTACCTCTGTCTGTACCTCTGCCTGTACCTTACTGTCTGTACCTGTCTGTACCTCTCTGTCTGTACCTCTCTGCCTGTACCTTACTGTCTGTACCTCTCTGTCTGTACCTTACTGTCTGTACCACTCTGTCTGTACCTCTCTGTCTGTACCTTACTGTCTGTACCACTCTGTCTGTACCTCTCTGTACTCTCTGTCTGTACCTTACTGTCTGTACCTTACTGTCTGTACCTTACTGTCTGTACCTTACTGTCTGTACCTCTGTCTGTACCTTACTGTCTGTACCGCTCTGTCTGTACCTCTCTGTCTGTACCTCTCTGTCTGTACCTCTCTGTCTGTACCTCTCTGTCTGTACCTCCGTCTGTACCACTGACAGACATTCACACCACCTCAACGTGGATTTAGATAACCACCTCGTCAAACTCCAGCAACAAATGGCTGCTAGAATTCAACCCCCCCAGTAAGTGTAAGGTAATGAAGATAGGAACAGCAGAAGGGGGGAGAGAGCAGGAAGCATCCGCCACAGAAGCCATCAACAGGGGGACCCAACACTTGTGAGGGTAAACACCTGCAGCGACGTGGAGAACATTCACACCTGTCAGGATCCTCCTGAATATTATGACGCCATTTGACAGTCTATACGAGGAGTCTTTGAAGGTTGACAAGGTGATGGTACCTTGCACAGTACCTTGCACACAGTACCTTGTACAGTACCTTGGACACAGTACCTTGGACACAGTATCTTAGACACAGTACCTTGCACAGTACCTTGGACACAGTATCTTAGACACAGTACCTTGGACACAGTACCTTGGACACAGTACCTTGTACAGTACCTTGGACACAGTATCTTAAGACACAGTACCTTGGACACAGTATCTTAGACACAGTACCTTGTACAGTACCTTGGACACAGTATCTTAAGACACAGTACCTTGTACAGTACCTTGGACACAGTATCTTAGACACAGTACCTTGTACAGTACCTTGGAGACAGTATCTTAAGACACAGTACCTTGCACAGTACCTGGGACAGTATCTTAGACACAGTACCTTGCACAGTACCTGGGACACAGTACCTTGGACACAGTATCTTAGACACAGTACCTTGGACACAGTATCTTAGACACAGTACCTTGTACAGTACCTTGGAGACAGTATCTTAAGACACAGTTCCTTGCACAGTACCTGGGACAGTATCTTAGACACAGTACCTTGTACAGTACCTTGGACACAGTATCTTAGACACAGTACCTTGCACCAGTACCTTGGACACAGTATCTTAGACACAGTACCTTGTACAGTACCTTGGACACAGTATCTTAGACACAGTACCTTGTACAGTACCTTGACACAGTATCTTAGGCAGTAATAACGTTTGATAAGAAAAAAAATTGAAAAAGAACGAGATTGTGGCAAGACGGTGGCACCAGAGGCCGCGAAGGGAAGAGTTTTGGACCACGACGTGGGAGGACCTCTGGCGGGGACGTCAACAACAATATCGGACATCGCTTCATAAATCACCTAATTGTGCTGTGGGATGCTTACTCGGAGGTGAGTGCCTCTCAAAGTCAGTCATATAAGGTGTACAGTGTTTTTTTTTTTTATATAGTAATTAGCTTTGAACATAAGTAATTAAAATACGAAAAAGTAGCTCAAGAGCCTCAGCTTGGTACCAGCTTCTCACACCTGTGTGTGACATTACACCGCCACTGACTAGACCTACCCCCCCCCCCTCCTCCTCACCACAACAAGCCAGTGTAAACACACACACATGCACGCACGCACACACTGGTGACCGCTCACCCTCACTCACCCACCCTCACCCCTCACGTTCCCACGCCTTACAGTACCCCAAGACACCCCCCTACCCCTCCCCCTATACACAAACACCCCCGCACTCAACACACACACACACACACACACATACACACACACACACACACACACACACACACACACACACACACACACACACACACACACACACACACACACACACACACACACACACACACACACACACACACACACACACACACACACACACACACACACACACACACACACACACACACACACACACACACACACACACACACACACACACACACACACACACACACACACACACACACACACACACACACACACACACACACGCACGCGCGCACACACACACACACGCACACACACACAATCTCTCTCTGTACCCTCCCGCACTAACCCACCCCCACACACCCTCTCCATCCCCCTCCCTCACTTCCACCTTCCACCTCTCCCCATATACTCACACACCTCCTCTCTCTCTCTCTCTCTCTCTCCCCCCCCTCTCTCCCCCCCCCCTCTCTCTCTCTCTCTCTCTCTCTCCCCTCTCTCTCTCTCTCTCTCTCTCTCTCTCTCTCTCTCTCTCTCTCTCTCTCTCTCTCTCTCTCTCTCTCTCTCTCTCTCTCTCTCTCTCTCTCTCTCTCCCCCCCCTCTCTCTCTCTCTCTCTCTCCCCTCTCTCTCTCTCTCTCCTCTCCCCCCCTCTCTCTCTCTCTCTCTCCCTCCCCCTCTCTCTCTCTCTCCCCTCTCTCTCCCTCTCCCTCCCTCTCCCCCTCTCTCTCCCTCTCTCTCTCCCTCTCCCCTCTCTCTCCTCTCCCCCTCTCTCCTCCCTCTCCCCCTCTCTCTCCCTCTCCCCCTCTCTCTCTCCCCTCTCTCCCTCTCTCTCTCCTCCTCCCCCTCTCTCTCCCTCCCCCCCTCCTCCCTCCCCCCCTCTCTCCCTCCCCCCCCTCTCTCTCTCTCCCCCCTCTCTCCCCCCCCCCCTCTCTCTCCCCCCCCCCCCTCTCTCTCTCCCCCCCTCCCCTCCCCTCTCCCCTCTCTCCCCTCTCCCCTCTCTCTCTCTCCTCCCTCCCCCTCTCTCTCTCTCCCCCCCCCCTCTCTCTCTCCCCCCCCCCTCTCTCTCCCCTCTCCCCCTCTCTCTCTCCCCTCTCTCTCTCCCCTCTCCTCTCTCTCTCCCTCCCCTCTCTCGCTCCCCCCCTCTCTCTCTTCCTCCCCCTCTCTCTCTCTCCTCCCCCCCCCTCTCTCTCCCTCCCCTCTCTCGCTCCCACCCCTCTCTCTCTTCCTCCCCCTCTCTCTCTCTTCCTCCCCCCCCCTCTCTCTCCCTCCCCCCCTCTCTCTCTCTCTCTCTGTCTCTCTCTCTCTCTCTCTCTCTCTCTCTCTCTCTCTCTCTCTCTCTCTCTCTCTCTCTCTCTCTCTCTCTCTCTCTCTCTCTCTCTCTCTCTCACACACACACACACACACTCATAGGGAAATCATGGAAGGGAGACGAACTCTGACTGCCAAACGCAGGAAATTCACAACTGGAACAAACACAGAGGATGGGATGGAACAGGAAGCCTGGATGAAGGAAGTACTCCAGCAAATGCAGAATGAATTCAGTGAAGGACTGAGGGTAATGAGGGAGACAGTAGCCAACCTGCAAGATGATTTAAGGGCAGCAAAGGAGGAGATAAGATACCTAAAGGAGACTCTTCCACAATACCAGGCACAAACCGTACCCCAGGGAGATGGGAATGCTACTGTGGAGGGGACCACCACAACCCAGATCTCATTTGCTGAAATGCTTAAAAAGAGCCCTGAAGCTAGGTCTGCGGTTAAGGAAGTTGCCATGGAAGTGGCTTCCTCTCAGGAAGCAGCTAGATGTACTAGCCGGCTGATAGAGAGAAATAGAGCAGTAGTAGTAGCAGGCATTGAAGAACAAACAGGGACCAGACCAAAGGAGCGGAGAGACAAGGACAAAAACATGATTAAAGAGATCCTTAAAGAGGTAAGGATGGAGGGAGCTGAGCGAAATGTTGAAAAGGTTTTCAGGCTTGGAAAGTACAACAAGGACAGAGACCGAATGATAAAGGTGGTTTTCATGAGCGAAATCGCGAAAGAGGAACTGCTAGCAAGGAAGTGTTGTCTAAAAGGTGTAGAGAAGTTCAAGAAAATATTCCTGCAGAGGGATATGACAAGGGAAGAGAGAATACGGACAGCAGACGCGAGGAAGGAGCGCAGGGAGAGAGAAGGAAATCAGAGTACCACAACCCAGAACCCTACAATCCCAGAGGGAAGTGGAGAACCCTCCTCAAACAGTGCAACAGCCACAGGGATTGGGGCACCACCCCCAAATTCTACCCAACAGACACCCAACCTGCCCCATCCCCTGTCAGCCCCCCACTAAGTACCCACCTAGGGCACCCTCCCCCCACCCACCCCCCCTCCCCCCACTCACCCCCCTTCTCCCCCTCACCCCTCTCCCCAGGACCTCCCTTCTCCCCCATCCCCCATGCCCTCCCTTCTCCCACATGCCTTCCCGTCTCTCCCACCCCCATGCCCTCCCTTCTCCCCCTCCCCCCTAAGCCCCCCACTCTCCCCCACCCCACCTAAGTCTTCCCCTCTCCCCCACTCCCCTAAACCCTCCCCTCTTCCTCACCCACCTCAGCCCTCCCTTTTCCCCCACGCCCCCCAAGCCCTCCACCCTTTTCTCTCCCCCCAAGCCCCCCCATCTCCCCTATCCCCCACAGCCTCTCCTCCCCCCATGCTTCCCCAACCCTCCCTCTCTTACCCACCCCCTGTACCCTCCCCCTCTTATCCACCCCCTGTACCCTCCCCCTCTTATCCACCCCCTGTACCCTCCCCCTCTTATCCACCCCCTGTACCCTCCCCCTCTCCCCCACCACCCCAAGCCCTCCCTCCTCCACCAATCCCCCCGTGCCAGGTCCCCCCAGCTCCCACTCACCCCAGATCCCAAAGGTCCCCCCCAGAAAAGAAGCAGAAGAGAGTCAGTTTCAGGGTGATGTACTCGAACATAGATGGGATCACAAGCAAGACAAGTGAACTAAGGGAAAGAGCACAAGAAGTTAACCCAGATGTAATCGGACTCACTGAAACAAAACTCTCTGGAATCATAACGAATGCCGTGTTTCCCCAGGAGTATACAGTAATAAGGAAAGAGAGGGAAGGTAGAGGAGGAGGCGGAGTGGCCCTACTCATGAGAAGGGAATGGAGTTTTAAGGAGATGGCCATCCCGGGCTGTGAGGAGTTCAGAGACTACATAGCAGGCACCATAACAATGGGAGGACCAAGAATAGTAGTAGCAGTAATATACAACCCTCCACCAAATGACAGGAGACCCAGTCAAGAGTATGAAAACAACAACAAGGCAGTTAACACTATAATTGAGAGGGCAGCCTCTGCTGCCTGTAGAAATAGATCCCACCTGCTCATCATGGGCGACTTCAATCACGGAAAGATTGACTGGGAGAACAAGGAACCGCATGGAGGCGAGGATACGTGGAGAGCCAAACTATTGGAGGTGGTGACAAGCAACTTTTTAACGCAGCATGTCGGAGAACCCACAAGGATGAGAGGCAATGACGAACCAGCGAGACTCGACCTAGTCTTCACTCTGAACGACTCCGACATAAGAGAAATCGGTTTTGAGGACCCAGTAGGAATGAGCGACCACAGTGTACTGGT
Source organism: Procambarus clarkii (assembly GCF_020424385.1). NCBI lineage: Eukaryota > Metazoa > Arthropoda > Malacostraca > Decapoda > Cambaridae > Procambarus > Procambarus clarkii. The sequence goes on along the minus strand of NW_025571353.1, from coordinate 19,689 downwards.
GTTTGAGTACTTGATTGAAGAAGGGTTATTGAACTCGAGGAGGGATACCGAAACCAAAAGGTTAGCATACCGAAAGGGAAACTATGAGGGGATAAGAAAATTCCTAACAGATATAGCATGGGAAACAGAGCTCAGGGGAAAGACGGCCCAAGATATGATGGATTACATCACGCAGAAGTGCAAGGACGCAGCAAACAAGTTTGTCCCAGTCCAAAAGGAAAACAGAGAAATGAAGATGAGAAACCCATGGTTTAATCAAAGATGTAGGCTAGCTAAGCAGCAAAGTAAAAGGGCATGGAGAAACTATAGGAATAACAGGACACTGGAGAGCAGAGAAAGATACCAGAATGCCAGGAATGAATATGTCAGGATGAGAAGAGAGGCAGAAAGACAATACGAAAATGACATCGCAAGCAAGGCAAAGACTCAGCCTAAATTGTTGCATAGCCACATTAGGAGAAAAACAACAGTAAAGGAACAGGTTATGAGATTAAGGATAGGGGCGGAAGGATTCACTACAAATGACAAGGAAGTGTGTGAGGAATTGAATAAGAAATTCCAGGAGGTCTTCACCTTAGAACAAGGAGAAATTCCAGAGGTAAGTGAGGGAATAGCTAACCAGGAACCACTGGAAGAGTTTGAGATTACCAGTGGGGAAGTAAGGAAGTGTTTACTAGAGTTGGACGTGACGAAGGCTATAGGCCCAGATGGAATCTCCCCTTGGGTTCTAAAGGAAGGAGCAAGAGAACTGAGCCTACCACTCTCCATAGTGTATAACAAATCACTGGCAACAGGGGAACTGCCAGATACTTGGAAAGCAGCTAACGTAGTCCCGATATACAAGAAAGGGGATAGACAGGAGGCACTGAACTACAGGCCAGTGTCCCTAACCTGCATACCATGCAAGCTGATGGAGAAGATTGTGCGAAAAAAACTAGTGGAGCATCTGGAGCGAAGGAACTTTGTAACACAGCATCAACATGGGTTCAGGGATGGCAGGTCCTGCCTCACAGGGTTACTTGAATTCTACGACCAGGCAACAAAAATAAGGCAAGAAAGAGAAGGGTGGGCAGACTGCATATTTTTGGATTGTCAGAAAGCCTTTGATACAGTGCCACACAAGAGGCTAGTGCGAAAGTTGGAGATGCAGGCTGGAGTGAGAGGGAAGGTACTCCGGTGGATAGAGGAATACCTAAGCAACAGGAGACAACGAGTCTGTGTGAGGGGTGAGGTCTCAGATTGGCGAGACGTCACAAGTGGAGTCCCGCAGGGGTCAGTCCTTGGACCTATACTGTTTCTGGTATATGTAAATGATCTCCCAGAGGGTATAGATTCGTTCCTCTCAATGTTTGCCGACGATGCAAAAATTATGAGGAGGATTGAAACAGAGGATGATAGTAGGAGGCTACAAGATGACCTGGATAGACTGAGTGAATGGTCCAACAAATGGCTGTTGAAGTTCAACCCGAGTAAATGCAAAGTAATGAAACTAGGCAGTGGAAACAGGAGGCCAGGCACAGGATACAGAATAGGAGATGAAGTACTTAATGAAACAGACAGAGAGAAAGATCTAGGAGTTGATATCACACCAAACCTGTCTCCTGAAGCCCACATAAAGAGAATAACGTCTGCGGCATATGCGAGGCTGGCTAACATCAGAACGGCGTTCAGGAACCTGTGTAAGGAATCATTCAGAATCTTGTACACCACATATGTAAGACCAATCCTGGAGTATGCGGCCCCAGCATGGAGCCCGTACCTTGTCAAGCACAAGACGAAGCTGGAAAAAGTCCAAAGGTATGCTACTAGACTAGTCCCAGAACTAAGAGGCATGAGTTATGAGGAAAGGCTGCGGGAAATGCACCTCACGACACTGGAAGACAGAAGAGTAAGGGGGACATGATCACAACCTACAAAATCCTCAGGGGAATCGACCGGGTAAACAAGGACGAACTTTTCAACACTGGTGGGACGCGAACAAGGGGACACAGGTGGAAGCTGAGTACCCAAATGAGCCACAGAGACGTTAGAAAGAACTTTTTCAGTGTCAGAGTAGTTAGCAAATGGAATGCATTAGGAAGTGATGTGGTGGAGGCTGACTCCATTCACAGTTTCAAATGTAGATATGATAGAGCCCAATAGGCTCAGGAATCTGTACACCAGTTGATTGACGGTTGAGAGGCGGGACCAAAGAGCCAGAGCTCAACCCCCGCAAGCACAATTAGGTAAGTACAATTAGGTAAGTACAGCACCTTGGACACAGTATCTTAGACACAGTATCTTAGACACAGTACCTTGCACAGTACCTTGGACACAGTATCTTAGACACAGTACCTTGCACAGTACCTTGGACACAGTATCTTAGACACAGTACCTTGCACAGTACCTTGGACACAGTACCTTGCACAGTACCTTGGACACAGTATCTTAGACACAGTACCCCACTACACAGTAGCGACGGTGAAGGGCGAAGCAGGAGTGGCAGTGGAGTTACTCTAGTGGATAAGGGAACATCCGGCCCAGCAACACAGCGAGTCACAGTGCGAGGAGAGACCTCACAGTAGCCGGATGATACTGGTAGCCGGTATTCCGGAAGCTCAATACTGGTCACAGTAGCCGGATGGTACTGGTGGCCGGTATTCCGGAAGCTCAATACTGGTCACAGTAGCCGGATGTTACTGGTGGTCGGTGTTCCGGAAGCTCAATACTGGTCACAGTAGCCGGATGGTACTGGTGGCCGGTGTTCCGGAAGCTCAATACTGGTCACAGTAGCCGGATGTTACTGGTGGCCGGTATTCTCGAAGCTTAATACTGGTCACAGTAGCCGGATGTTACTGGTGGCCGGTATTCTCGAAGCTCAATACTGGTCACAGTAGCCGGATGTTACTGGTGGCCGGTATTCTTGTAACGCGGGTTAAAGGTTTCTCTCTACTTCTTATCTTATCTTCTTTACCCTCTACCCGTATTCTTACTTTTTATTCTCTACCAAGGGACTCCAAAACTTTTACCAAAGCCAACTCCACGCCACGTGGTCCTAAGACGATTGACCGACTTAGGATTCTACACCCAGTATGACGTGACCGAGGCTCTGAGCAAAACCCTAGAGTCGCCTCTACGCTGCCACCACCAGACCAGTAACACAGAGCAATGATCGAGGTCTGGATCGATCACGCTAATTAATCAACCTAGGGGCTTGATCCCCACTATATACGATGACCTTGAGTGTGGAATAAATTACACGGTAATGATAATTCCGATTCGATGTTAGAATCGGCGCCCAATCCAACTTTACCTCGTGTGGACCACGTGACCAGGACAAGTATACACATAACCAAATGGAAACAATAAAATGCAAATTAATAACAAATTTAATTTATTAAAAGAAAACTAAAACAAAATCTAAATATGTTCACTCCCTATCACTTTAACACTCCCTACTTGACCTGAATGGCAAATGAGAAGACTATCCCTATAATTAACAATAGCAACTATACCTTGGGCGACCAGCTCTAGATGTTGGGCTGGTCTTGGGGAGAGGTAAGATGTTTGACCTCTTATCCCAGCTGCTCCCGTTTCCACACTGATCTCTTCCTTGTCTGGTCTACCCCAGACAGAACATTGTATCCTTCCGCCTAGTCAAAGTTTTACCAAGTTACTAGCCAGGTTTAAGTTATAACAATTAACCTCTGTTGTACTTAATTGATCCAGACTGGTTGAATTATTTTACTGAAGTTAAATTACACAAGCATCTAACGGCAGAGCTGTTCCCGATCACAAAAATGGTTATTAAAACTTTGAGGAATAGTAGACCTGTCAACCCTGGTGACCTATGACCGCCGGTCACTCCGCCTTACAAGTTAGATCTGATTCGTGACGTCACTGATGGTGACTTAAACTCAATAATTAGAATACTCTTGATATTGTATCCAGTACTATTATACAATACAATTTTAATACAAAATGAATAAAGGCTAATTTCTCTAAATTACTGAATACTATAGGATGATTCATTATACGCAGCTATGAACAAAGCGTTGGTTATTTCCACCGCGAATTCCCCTGGGGGTCAGGTCCCCCGGTCACCATGCGGGCTCAGCTTCCCATTCTCTTTTGTCGATAACCCACTCTGGATAATTCTTACAACCAGCCTAGTTTGTTACATTCTCGAAGCTCAATACTGGTCACAGTAGCCGGATGTAACTGGTAGTCGGTGTTCCGGAAGCTCAATACTGGTCACAGTAGCCGGATGGTACTGGTAGCCGGTGTTCCGTAAGGGTCAATACTGGTCACAGTAGCCGGATGTTACTGGTGGCCGGTGTTCCGGAAGCTCAATACTGGTCACAGTAGCCGGATGTTACTGGTAGCCGGTATTCTCGAAGCTCAATACTGGTCACAGTAGCCGGATGTTACTGGTGGCCGGTATTCTCGAAGCTCAATACTGGTCACAGTAGCCGGATGGTACTGGTAGCCGGTATTCCGGAAGCTCAATACTGGTCACAGTAGCCGGATGTAACTGGTAGCCGGTGTTCCGGAAGCTCAATACTGGTCACAGTAGCCGGATGGTACTGGTAGCTGGTGTTCCCGAAGCTCAATACTGGTCACAGTAGCCGGATGGTACTGGTGGCCGGTGTTCCGTAAGGCACAATACTGGTCACAGTAGCCGGATGGTACTGGTAGCCGGTGTTCCGTAAGGGTCAATACTGGTCACAGTAGCCGGATGGTACTGGTGGCCGGTGTTCCGTAAGGCCCAATACTGGTCACAGTAGCCGGATGGTACTGGTGGCCGGTGTTCCGTAAGGCCCAATACTGGTCACAGTAGCCGGATGGTACTGGTAGCCGGTGTTCCGTAAGGGTCAATACTGGTCACAGTAGCCGGATGGTACTGGTGGCCGGTGTTCCGTAAGGCCCAATACTGGTCACAGTAGCCGGATGGTACTGGTGGCATTCCTTCTAACGCCATTACAGTGAGATCCCTCAAGTGGCTGCTAGAGTTCAACCCAAGCAAGTACAAAGCAATGAACCAAAGTGTAGGAACGGGAGAATGTTATCAAATATATATAACAGGTTGGGCAATATAAGAAACTGATATATCAGATCAGGGCGTCGTCCTTGTATATATATATATAACATGTAGGACTCTGCCGTCGCCAGGGTGGGACTGGTCCCGGAAGTAAGAGGCAAGAGTTACAGGGACAGGCAAGAGGAATTGAACGTGACTGTTACGAGAGGGACGAGACGTAGGGGGAGACTTGGTTAAAATAGATTATGGTGGAGATTGATAGGCAAGGATTGTCTGTTTTAGGGAGGAAGATGATGTGGGTGGTAGTACTATCATCTCTTTTTCGTCTTAAATGTGCCTGCTCCCTCTTCCTGATGACTAGTACCAGCACTACCACTATCACCACCACTACCACCACTACCACCACTACCACCACCACCACTACCACCACCACACCCTCAGCCCTCGACACAACTGTCAATAACACCTCCAGAAGTGGTCCTTCGGAAACCAACCCGGACAGTCACAGCTGACGCCTCTCCCTCTCTCTCCCTCCCTCCCTTCCCCTCTCCCTTCCCCTCTCTCTCTCTCCCTCTTTCATTCGCTTGTCTTCACGCCTCCCTTCCCTTCTCTCTTCCTTCTTCTTCTTCCCTTCCATCCTTTCCTCTGTCTTCCGTCCCTCGCGTCGACGTGAGGTCTACCAGACTGTTGCTACCAGGCTACTCACTCCTTCATACAGTCATACAACTACACCACTACAACTGTCTACAGTGTTGGCACTACAGCAGTGACGACCCCTGCTGATGGGTCCTTCCCTGTCACCAGTGACGACCTCTCTCTCTGTCTCTCTCTGTCTCTCTCTGTCTCTCTCTGTCTCTCTCTGTCTCTCTCTGTCTCTCTCTGTCTCTCTCTGTCTCTCTCTGTCTCTCTCTCTCTCTCTCTCTCTCTCTCTCTCTCTCTCTCTCTCTCTCTCTCTCTCTCTCTCTCTCTCTCCCAATATTCAACATACACATGCCACACATCCCTAATGTGTGTCCCTACACATGCCGCCATTATTGGCCAGCCGAGTGTGTGTGTGTGTGTGTGTGTGTGTGTGTACTCACCTAGTTGTACTCACCTAGTTGTGTTTGCGGGGGTTGAGCTCTGGCTCTATGGTCCCGCCTCTCAACTGTCAATCAACAGGTGTACAGGTTCCTGAGCCTATCGGGCTCTATCATATCTACACTTGAAACTGTGTATGGAGTCAGCCTCCACCACATCTCTTCCTAATGCATTCCATTTGTCAACCACTCTGACACTAAAAAAGTTCTTTCTAATATCTCTGTGGCTCATTTGGGCACTCAGTTTCCACCTGTGTCCCCTAGTGCGTGTGCCCCTTGTGTTAAATAGACTGTCTTTATAAACCCTGTCGATTCCCTTAAGAATCTTGTATGTGGTGATCATGTCCCCCCTAACTCTTCTGTCTTCCAGCGAAGTGAGGTTTAATTCCCGTAGTCTCTCCTCGTAGCTCATACCTCTCAGCTCGGGTACTAGTCTGGTGGCAAACCTTTGAACCTTTTCCAGTTTAGTCTTATGCTTGACTAGATATGGACTCCATGCTGGAGCCGCATATTCCAGGATTGGTCTGACATATGTGGTATATAATGTTCTGAAAGATTCCTTACACAAGTTTCTAAAGGCCGTTCTTATGTTAGCCAACCTGGCATATGCCGCTGATGTTATCATCTTGACATGGGCTTCAGGGGACAGGTCTGGCGTGATATCAACCCCCAAGTCTTTCTCTCTCTCTGACTCTTGAAGTATTTCATCTCCCAAGTGATACCTTGTATCTGGTCTCCTGCTTCCTACCCCTATCTTCATTACATTACATTTGCTTGGGTTAAACTCTAACAACCATTTGCTCGACCATTCCTGCAGCTTCTCCAGGTCTTCTTGAAGCCTCAAGCTGTCCTTCTCTGTCTTAATCCTTCTCATAATTTTGGCGTCGTCAGCAAACATTGAGAGGAATGAGTCTATACCCTCTGGGAGATCATTTACGTATATCAGAAACAGGATAGGTCCAAGTACAGAGCCCTGTGGGACTCCACTGGTGACTTCACGCCATTCCGAGGTCTCACCCCTCACTGTAACTCTCTGCTTCCTATTGCTTAGGTACTCCCTTATCCACTGGAGCGCCCTACCAGTTACTCCTGCCTGTTTCTCCAGCTTATGCATCAACCTTTTATGGGGTACTGTGTCAAAGGCTTTCCGACAGTCCAAAAAAATGCAGTCCGCCCATCCTTCTCTTTCTTGCTTAATCTTTGTCACCTGATCGTAGAATTCTATCAAGCCTGTAAGGCAAGATTTACCCTCCCTGAACCCATGTTGATGGGTTGTCACGAAGTCCCTTCTCTCCAGATGTGTTACCAGGTTTTTTCTCACAATCTTCTCCATCACCTTGCATGGTATACAAGTTAAGGACACTGGCCTGTAGTTCAGTGCCTCTTGGCTGTCACCCTTTTTTGCACCTTTGTGTGTGTGTGTGTGCGTATGTGTGTGTGTGTGCGTGTGCGCGCGCGCATGTGTGTGTGTGTGTGTGTGTGTGTGTGTGTGTGTGTGTGTGTGTGTGTGTGTGTGTGTGTGTGTGTGTGTGTACTCACCTAGTTGTACTCACCTAGTTGTGTTTGCGGGGGTTGAGCTCTGGCTCTTTGGTCCCGCCTCTCAACCGTCAATCAACAGGTGTACAGATTCCTGAGCCTATCGGGCTCTGTCATATCTACACTTGAAACTGTGTATGGAGTGAGCCTCCACCACATCACCCCCTAATGCATTCCATTTGTCAACCACTCTGACACTAAAAAAGTTCTTTCTAATATCTCTGTGGCTCATTTGGGCACTCAGTTTCCACCTGTGTCCCCTTGTGCGTGTTCCCCTTGTGTTAAATAGACTGTCTTTATCTACCCTATCAATCCCCTTCAGAATCTTGAATGTGGTGATCATGTCCCCCCTAACTCTTCTGTCTTCCAGCGAAGTGAGGTTTAATTCCCGTAGTCTCTCCTCGTAGCTCATACCTCTCAGCTCGGGTACTAGTCTGGTGGCAAACCTTTGAACCTTTTCCAGTTTAGTCTTATCCTTGACTAGATATGGACTCCATGCTGGGGCTGCATACTCCAGGATTGGCCTGACATATGTGGTATACAAAGTTCTGAATGATTCTTTACACAAGTTTCTGAATGCCGTTCGTATGTTGGCCAGCCTGGCATATGCCGCTGATGTTATCCGCTTGATATGTGCTGCAGGAGACAGGTCTGGCGTGATATCAACCCCCAAGTCTTTTTCCTTCTCTGACTCCTGAAGAATTTCCTCTCCCAGATGATACCTTGTATCTGGCCTCCTGCTCCCTACACCTATCTTCATTACATTACATTTGGTTGGGTTAAACTCTAACAACCATTTGTTCGACCATTCCTTCAGCTTGTCTAGGTCTTCTTGAAGCCTCAAACAGTCCTCTTCTGTTTTAATCCTTCTCATAATTTTAGCATCGTCCGCAAACATTGAGAGAAATGAATCTATACCCTCCGGGAGATCATTTACATATATCAGAAACAAGATAGGACCGAGTACAGAGCCCTGTGGGACTCCACTGGTGACTTCACGCCAATCGGAGGTCTCACCCCTCACCGTAACTCTCTGCTTCCTATTGCTTAGATACTCCCTTATCCACTGGAGCACCTTACCAGCTACACCTGCCTGTCTCTCCAGCTTATGTACCAGCCTCTTATGCGGTACTGTGTCAAAGGCTTTCCGACAATCCAAGAAAATGCAGTCCGCCCAGCCCTCTCTTTCTTGCTTAATCTGTGTCACCTGATCGTAGAATTCTATCAAGCCTGTAAGGCAAGATTTACCCTCCCTGAATCCATGTTGGCGATTTGTCACGAAGTCCCTTCTCTCCAGATGTGTTACCAGGTTTTTTCTCACGATCTTCTCCATCACCTTGCATGGTATACAAGTCAAGGACACTGGCCTGTAGTTCAGTGCCTCTTGTCTGTCGCCCTTTTTGTATATTGGGACCACATTCGCCGTCTTCCATATTTCTGGTAGGTCTCCCGTCTCTAGTGATTTACTATACACTATGGAGAGTGGCAAGCAAAGTGCCTCTGCACACTCTTTCAGTACCCATGGTGAGATCCCATCTGGACCAACCGCCTTTCTAACATCCAGATCCAGCAGGTGTCTCTTGACCTCCTCTCTCGTAATTTCGAACTCCTCCAAGGCCGCCTGGTTTACCTCCCTTTCTCTCCTGTGTGTGTGTGTGTGCGTGTGTGTGTGTGCGTATGCGTATGTGTGTGTGTGTAATGACATTCCCGGGCGGTCTTTGCGGCCGGTAGAGGAATAGCTCCTAAGCCCCGCCTCTGTACCTTAAATGGCCTGGTCTGCTAGTTGACGAAACCTGTTATATATGTGTTCCCTTGTCCCTTGGTTGATCAGTCCAGCAACCAGGAGGCCTGGTCGACGACCGGGCCGTGGGGATGCTGAGCCCCGGAAGCACCTCAAGGTAACCCAAGGTTGCCTGTACCAGGGAACACAGCACTAGGGACCGTCCCTTGCCTGTACCAGGGAACACACCACCACCAGGGACAGTCCCTCGCCTGTACCAGGGAACACAGCACCACCAGGGACCGTCCCTTGCCTGTACCAGGGAACACACCACCACCACCACCAGGGACCTTCCCTTGCCTGTACCAGGGAACACACCACCACCACCACCAGGGACCGTCCCTTGCCTTTACCAGGGAACACAGCACCACCACCACCAGGGACCGTCCCTTGCCTGTACCAGGGAACACAGCACCACCACCACCAGGGACCGTCCCTTGCCTGTACCAGGGAACACACCACCAGGGACCGTCCCTTGCCTGTACCAGGGAACACAGCACCACCACCACCAGGGACCGTCCCTTGCCTGTACCAGGGAACACACCACCAGGGACCGTCCCTTGCCTGTACCAGGGAACACACCACCACTAGGGACCGTCCCTTGCCTGTACCAGGGAACACACCACCACCAGGGACCGTCCCTTGCCTGTACCAGGGAACACACCACCACCAGGGACCGTCCCTTGCCTGTACCAGGGAACACAGCACCACCAGGGACCGTCCCTTGCCTGTACCAGGGAACACACCACCACCAGGGACCGTCCCTTGCCTGTACCAGGGAACACAGCACCACCAGGGACCGTCCCTTGCCTGTACCAGGGAACACAGCACCACCAGGGACCGTCCCTTGCCTGTACCAGGGAACACACCACCACCAGGGACCGTCTCTTGCCTGTACCAGGGAACACAGCACTAGGGACCGTCCCTTGCCTGTACCAGGGAACACACCACCACCAGGGACCGTCCCTTGCCTGTACCAGGGAACACACCACCAGGGACCGTCCCTTGCCTGTACCAGGGAACACACCACCAGGGACCGTCCCTTGCCTGTACCAGGGAACACACCACCAGGTACCGTCCCTTGCCTGTACCAGGGAACACAGCACTAGGGACCGTCCCTTGCCTGTACCAGGGAACACACCACCACCACCACCAGGGACCGTCCCTTGCCTGTACCAGGGAACACACCACCACCACCACCAGGGACCGTCCCTTGCCTGTACCAGGGAACACAGCACTAGGGACCGTCCCTTGCCTGTACCAGGGAACACAGCACTAGGGACCGTCCCTTGCCTGTACCAGGGAACACAGCACTAGGGACCGTCCCTTGCCTGTACCAGGGAACACAGCACTAGGGACCGTCCCTTGCCTGTACCAGGGAACACAGCACTAGGGACCGTCCCTTGCCTGTACCAGGGAACACAGCACCACCAGGGACCGTCCCTTGCCTGTACCAGGGAACACAGCACTAGGGACCGTCCCTTGCCTGTACCAGAGAACACACCACCACCAGGGACCGTCGCTTGCATGTACCAGGGATCACACCACCACCAGGGACCGTCCCTTGCCTGTACCAGGGAACACACCACCACCAGGGACCGTCCCTTGCCTGTACCAGGGAACACACCACCACCAGGGACCGTCCCTTGCCTGTACCAGGGAACACAGCACCAGGGACCGTCCCTTGCCTGTACCAGGGAACACACCACCACCACCAGGGACCGTCCCTTGCCTGTACCAGGGAACACACCACCACCAGGGACCGTCCCTTGCCTGTACCAGGGAACACACCACCACCAGGGACCGTCCCTTGCCTGTACCAGGGAACACACCACCACCAGGGACCGTCCCTTGCCTGTACCAGGGAACACAGCACCAGGGACCGTCCCTTGCCTGTACCAGGGAACACACCACCAGGGACCGTCCCTTGCCTGCACCAGGGAACACACCACCAGGGACCGTCCCTTGCCTGTACCAGGGAACACACCACCAGGGACCGTCCCTTGCCTGTACCAGGGAACACACCACCAGGGACCGTCCCTTGCCTGTACCAGGGAACACACCACCAGGGACCGTCCCTTGCCTGTACCAGGGAACACACCACCAGGGACCGTCCCTTGCCTGTACCAGGGAACACACCACCAGGGACCGTCCCTTGTCTGTACCAGGGAACACACCACCACCACCAGGGACCGTCCCTTGCCTGTACCAGGGAACACACCACCACCACCAGGGACCGTCCCTTGCCTGTACCAGGGAACACACCACCAGGGACCGTCCCTTGCCTGTACCAGGGAACACACCACCACCACCAGGGACCGTCCCTTGCCTGTACCAGGGAACACACCACCACCACCAGGGACCGTCCCTTGCCTGTACCAGGGACCACAGCACCAGGGACCGTCCCTTGCCTGTACCAGGGAACACACCACCACCAGGGACCGTCCCTTGCCTGTACCAGGGAACACAGCACCAGGGACCGTCCCTTGCCTGTACCAGGGAACACAGCACCAGGGACCGCCCCTTGCCTGTACCAGGGAACTAGGGACCAACATTGCCCCAGTTGGTGCTGATAAAAATAGCCGCTGTGCCCTTCTGTTCAATCAGACTATGATGGGCGGGTCCTATTCTACTGGACCAGCAATCTACTGGACCACACAAGGGGACCAGGGGGGGGGGTAGAGGGGGAGATAGGGGAAGGATAGAGGGGGTGGAGGAAGGGATAATAAAGATGGGATTGGAGGGAGAGAGTTGAGAGATATGCCAGAGGTTAGTTGATGAATACTCAGCCAGCTTAGTTGATGAGAGTGGAAATGTTGGTAACGATAAGAGTGAATATCCCCTCCTACGCCACACATGCAGCGACCCTACCCTCATCTTGAGGTTATCTTGAGATGATTTCGGGGATTTAGTGTCCCCGCGGCCCGGTCCTCGACCAAGCCTCCACCCCCCAGGAAGCAGCCCGTGACAGCTGACTAACACCCAGGTACCTATTTTACTGCTAGGTAACAGGGGGGACATAGGGTGAAAGAAACTCTGCCCATTGTGTCTCGCCGGCGCCTGAGATCGAACCCGGGACCACAGGATCACAAGTCTAGCGTGCTGTCCGCTCGGCCGACCGGCTCCACAACCTAACTACTCCCTCACTAACAATCGCCTAGTAACCTAAACTGCTAGTTCGTCCTCATGTGTTTCAGGTTGTCGTAAGATCCTTCAAGAAACATATCTTTCACCTGTTTGTCTTAGAGGCAGAGATAACACAGGAAATATGAGAGATTGTTAATTCCAGCGGATAGATAGGATAGATAAGATAGATTACATTCAACTTTAAGACATTGATAAGAGGGTAATTTTTTTTCGGTCAGAAATTGAGTTTAATAACCAAATTAAACTTAGTTCAGTCTGACGGCTGGAATATTATCTGTAGACAATATGGTCATGATATTGTTGGCTCAGATGGATTTGTGTGTGGTAGTGTGGTGGATTTGTGCGTGGTAGTGTGGTGGATTTATGTGTGGTAGTGAGATGGATTTATGTGTGGTAGTGTGGTGGATTTGTGTGTGGTAGTGTGGTGGATTTGTGTGTGGTAGTGTGGTGGATTTATGTGTGGTGGTGAGGTGGATTTGTGTGTGGTAGTGTGGTGGATTTGTGTGTGGTAGTGAGGTGGATTTATGTGTGGTAGTGGGATGGATTTATGTGTGGTAGGGAGGTGGATTTACATGTGACAGTGAGATGGATTTACGTGTCATAGTGAGGTGGATGTGTGTGTGGTAGTGAGGTGGATTTATGTGTGGTAGTGAGGTGGATTTATGTGTGGTAGTGGGATGGATTTATGTGTGGTAGGGAGATGGATTTACATGTGATAGTGAGATGGATTTACGTGTCATAGTGAGGTGGATTTATGTGTGGTAGTGAGGTGGATTTATGTGTGGTAGTGAGATGGATTTATGTGTGGTGAAAGGTCTGTAGTGAGGGTGAAGGGTCTATGGGAACTAGTTTGAGAGATAGTGACTGCTAAAATATGTCCCCCTTGGGCAGGTCACTGAAGGAATAGTGTTGACAACAATAATGATTCTCTCCCCTCTCTCTCCCCCCTCTCCCCTCTCTCTCCCCTCCCCTCTCTCACCTCTCCCCTCTCCCTCAGTCTCAAGGGAGAGTTTGGCGAAACTGATAACATGTGCACACACACACAGCTCCTGTGCACATACCTATATGTGCGTGGATCTCATGTGTGCGCGCCCCCACACGCGCACACACACGATACCCAAGAGGATATCAACTCCGAAAAACAGAGAAGTATCTAGGGGGGTTGATATCACAGTGATCCTGTCTCTAGGGGGGGTTGATATCACAGTGGTCCTTTCTCTAGGGGTTGATATCACGGTGATCCTGCCTCTAGGGGGTTGATATCACAGCGATCCTGTCTCTAGGGGGGTTGATATCACAGTGATCCTGTCTCTAGGGGGGTTGATATCACAGCGATGCTGCCTCCTGAAGCCCACATCTAAATGATATCATCAGCGGGGTATGCGAAGCTGGCTAACATCGGAACTGCCTTTAGGAATTTATGGAAGGAATCATATAGAACCTTTTATTACGTATGTCAGACCAATCTTGAAGTGTGCAGCTCCACCGACGAGGCCATACACATTCAAGCATAAGACGAAGTTGAGGAAGAGTCAAAGGTATACCACTATACTTGTCCCAGAACTGAGAGGTATGAGTAACAAGGAAAAGCTACGTGAACTAAACCTCACGTCGCTGGAAGAGAAAAGAGTTAGGGGAAGACATGATCACTACCTACAAAATTCTCAGAGGAATCGACTGGGTAAACAAGGATGAACTATTCAACACTGGTGGGACGCGAACAAGGGGACACAGGTGGAAACTGAGTACCCACATGAGCCACAGAGACGTTAGAAAGAACTTTTTCAGTGTCAGAGTAGTTAACAGGTGGAATGCATTAGGCAGTGATGTGGTGGAGGCTGACTCCATACACAGTTTATAATGTAGATATGATAGAGCCCAATAGGCTCAGGAACCTGTACACCAGTTGATTGACAGTTGAGAGGCGGGACCAAAGAGTCAGAGCTCAACCCCCACAAGCACAAATAGGTGAGTATACACACACACACACACACACACACACACACACACACACACCCACACACACTCACACACACACCCACACACACATCCACACACATCCACACACATCCACACACATCCACACACACCCACACACCCACACACACCCACACACACTCACACACACACACACACACACACATCCACACACATCCACACACACCCACACACCCACACACACCCACACACACCCACACACACACACTCACACACACTCACACACACACACAAGGGGAACACGCACTAGGGGACACAGGTGGAAACTGAGTGCCCAAATGAGCCACAGAGATATTAGAAAGAACTTTTTTAGTGTCAGAGTGGTTGACAAATGGAATGCATTAGGGGGTGATGTGGTGGAGGCTCACTCCATACACAGTTTCAAGTGTAGATATGACAGAGCCCGATAGGCTCAGGAATCTGTACACCTGTTGATTGACGGTTGAGAGGCGGGACCAAAGAGCCAGAGCTCAACCCCCGCAAGCATAACTAGGTGAGTACACACGCACACACCCACACACACACACACACACACACACACACCCACCCACACACACACACACACACACCCACACACACCCCCACACACACCCACACCCACACACACCCACACACATTCACACACACACCCACACACACTCACACCCACACACACACACACCATTAATAAACACCTAACAGCTTGTGAGTGTAAACAAGACCTGTCCTCACCCACTACAGGCTGTGTTCACATAGACGGAGTAATTACCATATACCCTTGTTCACTCCCCTGTTCACCCACACCCAACCAACACATTAACCGCAGGTGAACACCAAGGTGTGTGTGAACACGCTCCGCGGACACGAGTTCATCTTAAAACCACTTGGGCCAGATTCACGAAGCAGCTACGCAAGCACCCACATCCAAGCAGCCCCCACTCCGACACAAAATCCCCACCCAATAACATTTTTGGTTTGAGGAAATATATGTATATGGCGTTCTCCGGCTCCCTGTGACATGTGTCAAGCCCTGGCGGGGGGGGATGTCAAGCCCTGGCGGGGGGGAGGGGATATCAAGCCCTGGGAAGGGGGAATGTCAAGCCCTGGGAAGGGGGATGTCAAGCCCTGGGAAGGGGGGATGTCAAGCCCTGGGAAGGGGGGATGTCAAGCCCTGGGAAGGGGGGATGTCAAGCCCTGGGAAGGGGGGAT
The DNA here is from genome assembly GCF_020424385.1 of Procambarus clarkii. Taxonomy (NCBI): domain Eukaryota; kingdom Metazoa; phylum Arthropoda; class Malacostraca; order Decapoda; family Cambaridae; genus Procambarus; species Procambarus clarkii. Next base: position 3,941 of record NW_025571353.1, on the reverse strand, counting down.
GTCAAGCCCTGGGAAGGGGGGATGTCAAGCCCTGGGAAGGGGGGATGTCAAGCCCTGGGAAGGGGGAATGTCAAGCCCTGGGGGGGATGTCAAGCCCTGGGGGGGGTATGTCAGGCCCTGGGGGGGGTATGTCAAGCCCTGGGAAGGGGGGATGTCAAGCCCTGGGAAGGGGGGATGTCAAGCCCTGGGAAGGGGGATGTCAAGCCCTGGGAAGGGGGGATGTCAAGCCCTGGGAAGGGGGGATGTCAAGCCCTGGGAAGGGGGGATGTCAAGCCCTGGGAAGGGGGGATGTCAAGCGCTGGGGGGGGGGAGGGGATGTCAAGCCCTGGCGGGGGGAGGGGATGTCAAGCCCTGGGAAGGGAGAATGTCAAGCCCTGGGAAGGGGAATGTCAAGCCCTGGCGGGGGGGGGGGATGTCAAGCCCTGGCGGGGGGGGGGGGGATGTCAAGCCCTGGGAAGGGGGGATGTCAAGCCCTGGGAAGGGGAATGTCAAGCTCTGGGAAGGGGGAATGTCAAGCCCTGGGAAGGGGGAATGTCAAGCCCTGGGAAGGGGGAATGTCAAGCCCTGGGAAGGGGGAATGTCAAGCCCTGGGAAGGGGGAATGTCAAGCCCTGGGAAGGGGGGATGTCAAGCTCTGGGAAGGGGGGATGTCAAGCTCTGGGAAGGGGGGATGTCAAGCCTTGGGAAGGGGGAATGTCAAGCCCTGGGAAGGGGGAATGTCAAGCCCTGGGAAGGGGGAATGTCAAGCCCTGGGAAGGGGGAATGTCAAGCCCTGGGAAGGGGGAATGTCAAGCCCTGGGAAGGGGGAATGTCAAGCTCTGGGAAGGGGGGATGTCAAGCCCTGGGAAGGGGGAATGTCAAGCCCTGGGAAGGTGGAATGTCAAGCCCTGGGAAGGGGGAATGTCAAGCCCTGGGAAGGGGAATGTCAAGCCCTGGGAAGGGGGAATGTCAAGCCCTGGCGGGGGGGGGATGTCAAGCCCTGGGAAGGGGGATGTCAAGCCCTGGGAAGGGGAATGTCAAGCCCTGGGAAGGGGGAATGTCAAGCTCTGGGAAGGGGGAATGTCAAGCCCTGGGAAGGGGGAATGTCAAGCCCTGGGAAGGGGAATGTCAAGCCCTGGCGGGGGGGGGGATGTCAAGCCCTGGGAAGGGGGGATGTCAAGCCCTGGGAAGGGGAATGTCAAGCTCTGGGAAGGGGAATGTCAAGCCCTGGGAAGGGGGAATGTCAAGCTCTGGGAAGGGGGAATGTCAAGCCCTGGGAAGGGGAATGTCAAGCCCTGGGAAGGGGGAATGTCAAGCCCTGGGAAGGGGGGATGTCAAGCTCTGGAAGGGGGAATGTCAAGCCCTGGAAGGGGGATGTCAAGCCCTGGGAAGGGGAATGTCAAGCCCTGGGAAGGGGAATGTCAAGCCCTGGGAAGGGGGGATGTCAAGCCCTGGGAAGGGGAATGTCAAGCCCTGGGAAGGGGGGATGTCAAGCTCTGGGAAGGGGGGATGTCAAGCCCTGGGAAGGGGAATGTCAAGCCCTGGGAAGGGGGAATGTCAAGCCCTGGGAAGGGGGAATGTCAAGCCCTGGGAAGGGGGAATGTCAAGCCCTGGGAAGGGGAATGTCAAGCCCTGGGAAGGGGGAATGTCAAGCCCTGGGAAGGGGGGATGTCAAGCCCTGGGAAGGGGGAATGTCAAGCCCTGGGAAGGGGGAATGTCAAGCCCTGGGAAGGGGGAATGTCAAGCCCTGGGAAGGGGGAATGTCAAGCCCTGGGAAGGGGGAATGTCAAGCCCTGGGAAGGGGGAATGTCAAGCCCTGGGAAGGGGGGATGTCAAGCCCTGGGAAGGGGGAATGTCAAACCCTGGGAAGGGGGATGTCAAGCCCTGGGGGGGAGGGGATGTCAAGCCCTGGGAAGGGGGGATGTCAAGCCCTGGGAAGGGGGATGTCAAGCCCTGGGGGGGGAGGGGATGTCAAGCCCTGGGAAGGGGGGATGTCAAGCCCTGGCGGGGGGGGGATGTCAAGCCCTGGGAAGGGGGGATGTCAAGCCCTGGCGGGGGGGGGGATGTCAAGCCCTGGGAAGGGGGGATGTCAAGCCCTGGCAAGGGGGATGTCAGGCCCTGGGGGGGGATGTCAAGCCCTGGGAAGGGGGAATGTCAAACCCTGGCAAGGGGGATGTCAGGCCCTGGGGGGGGATGTCAAGCCCTGGGAAGGGGGAATGTCAAACCCTGGGAAGGGGGAATGTCAAGCCCTGGGAAGGGGGATGTCAAGCCCTGGGAAGGGGGATGTCAAGCCCTGGGAAGGGGGGATGTCAAGCTCTGGGAAGGGGGGATGTCAAGCCCTGGGAAGGGGGGATGTCAAGCCCTGGGAAGGGGGAATGTCAAGCCCTGGGAAGGGGGAATGTCAAGCCCTGGGAAGGGGGATGTCAAGCCCTGGGAAGGGGGGATGTCAAACCCTGGCAAGGGGGGATGTCAGGCCCTGGGGGGGGATGTCAAGCCCTGGGAAGGGGAATGTCAAACCCTGGGAAGGGGGGGGGATGTCAAGCCCTGGGAAGGGGGAATGTCAAACCCTGGGAAGGGGAATGTCAAGCCCTGGGAAGGGGGATGTCCCCTGGGAAGGGGGAAAGCCCTGGGAAGGGGGGATGTCAAGCCCTGGAAGGGGGGATGTCAGCCCTGGGAAGGGGGGATGTCAAGCCCTGGGAAGGGGGAATGTCAAGCCCTGGGAAGGGGGTCAAGCCCTGGGATGTCAAGCCCTGGGAAGGGGGATGTCAAACCCTGGCAAGGGGGATGTCAGGCCCTGGGGGGGGATGTCAAGCCCTGGGAATGTCAAACCCTGGGGGGGATGTCAAGCCCTGGGAAGGGGGAATGTCAAACCCTGGGAAGGGGAATGTCAAGCCCTGGGAAGGGGGGATGTCAAGCCCTGGGAAGGGGGGATGTCAAGCCCTGGGAAGGGGGGATGTCAAGCCCTGGGAAGGGGGAATGTCAAGCCCTGGGAAGGGGGAATGTCAAGCCCTGGGAAGGGGGAATGTCAAGCCCTGGGAAGGGGGAATGTCAAGCCCTGGGAAGGGGGAATGTCAAGCCCTGGGAAGGGGGAATGTCAAGCCCTGGAAGGGGGAATGTCAAGCCCTGGGAAGGGGGAATGTCAAGCCCTGGGAAGGGGAATGTCAAGCCCTGGGAAGGGGGAATGTCAAGCCCTGGGAAGGGGGATGTCAAGCCCTGGGAAGGGGGAATGTCAAGCCCTGGGAGGGGGAATGTCAAGCCCTGGGAAGGGGAATGTCAAGCCCTGGGAAGGGGGAATGTCAAGCCCTGGGAAGGGGGAATGTCAAGCCCTGGGAAAGGGGAATGTCAAGCCCTGGGAAGGGGGAATTTCAAGCCCTGGGAAGGGGGAATGTCAAGCCCTGGGAAGGGGGAATGTCAAGCCCTGGGAAGGGGGGATGTCAAGCCCTGGGAAGGGGGAATGTCAAGCCCTGGGGGGGGGGCATGTCAAGCCCTGGGAAGGGGGGATGTCAAGCCCTGGGAAGGGGGAATGTCAAGCCCTGGGGGGGGGCATGTCAAGCCCTGGGAAGCGGGGATGTCAAGCCCTGGGAAGGGGAATGTCAAGCCCTGGGGGGGGCATGTCAAGCCCTGGGAAGCGGGGATGTCATGATTTCGCGTAAGATAAAGCCAGGAAAGAATGGAAAAAGGTAGAAAGGAATTGACGGAAGGATGGAGATGTTAGGCCGAGGCGGAGAGAGGGAGAGGGAGAGGGAGGGAGAGGGAGGGAGAGGGAGGGAGAGAGAGAGGGAGAGAGAGAGGGAGGGAGAGGGAGGGGAGGGAGGGAGAGGGAGGGAGAGAGGGAAGGTGGGAAGTAGAGTGAGGGATTAAGGGATAGGAGACAAGGGATGGTGCGAAGGAGGAGAGAGAGAGAGAGAGAGAGAGAGAGGAAGAGTAGGGATAATAACGGTGGGAGGAGAGATACAGGATGGT
>NW_025571352.1:15000-32500 GCF_020424385.1 Procambarus clarkii | reverse complement strand
GCGCGTCAATGACTGGGCAAGTACAACTCAAACCGAACTTGCAGGCATATACCTTGCCACTGAATTTTTAAAAGACAAAGGCAGTGGACTTATATACTGTGACTCGCAGAGTGCACTCCTGGCATTGAACGCACATAGTAGTGACACCCAGAAAATAGTCAGTGATATTCGAATGATTGTTTTAGCTACTAAAGAAAACAGATTTGAAATTAAATTCCTATGGATACCATCACATGTTGGCATCTCAAGGCATGACACTGTTGATATGCTTGCTAAGTCAGCCTGTAGAAAAACAGTGGTAGAAATTGATATGGGTGTTTCATTAGCAGTGACAAAGAGAATACTTAAACAAGTATCTAATGAAGATCTCACCGACCTAACAAATTCACAAAGACCTGAAAGTTGTAGCATTAAATATTATGATAGATATCGTGACGAAACATTCTCATATGGGACTAATAGAACAAAAACCCGGCAATGTGATGTTATAGTGGCCAGAATACGCCTGGGATATAGACGTATCTGGCAGCTTTCTCAAAACCCAAATGTTGAGTACACAATGTGTCAACTTTGTGAAAGAGAAAACATGCACTCTCTTGAACATTATATTGTAGAATGTCCCATACTGACTGGCTTTCGCCCTCCTGGGCTGAGGTATGCTGAACTGTGTAATTACTATATGAGTACTGGAACACTTGATGATATATTGGACTTGTACCCAAGATTAACCATGTAATGTATCAATTATACAATGTATGTATGTGATGTAACTATATAACCTGAGCTTGTAAAAGCACCTTAATCACCTTCAGTGATTAAGTGCGTGGTTGATTGTTCAATAAACCCCTGAAGTATATGTTTTAACACATCTCTAACCCTGTCCATGGAGGACAAGAAAATGTATATATGCTGGTTAGCATTGTAGAAGTGTGGCCACGTCTGTGGTAGAAAATAATAATAAAAAAACTGCTCCAGACACTGACACAATGCACTCTGTGATAGGTATGAGAACCTTGACCCATAATCAAATTATTTTACACTCATTAAATCACAGAAACACAAGCACAGTGTCGGTTACACGGACAATCCCAGGCAGAATTGCATCGAGCAATCAGAGGCACAAATGCCTGGAAAATCAGAGGCACAAATGCCTGGAAAATCAGAGGCACAAATGCCTGGAAAATCAGAGGCACAAATGCCAGGAAAATCAGAGGCACAAATGCCAGGAAAATCAGAGGCACAAATGCCAGGAAAATCAGAGGCACAAATGCCAGGAAAATCAGAGGCACAAATGCCAGGAAAATCAGAGGCACAAATGCCAGGAAAATCAGAGGCACAAATGCCAGGAAAATCAGAGGCACAAATGCCAGGAAAATCAGAGGCACAAATGCCAGGAAAATCAGAGGCACAAATGCCAGGAAAATCAGAGGCACAAATGCCAGGAAAATCAGAGGCACAAATGCCAGGAAAATCAGAGGCACAAATGCCAGGAAAATCAGAGGCACAAATGCCAGGAAAATCAGAGGCACAAATGCCAGGAAAATCAGAGGCACAAATGCCAGGAAAATCAGAGGCACAAATGCCAGGAAAATCAGAGGCACAAATGCCAGGAAAATCAGAGGCACAAATGCCAGGAAAATCAGAGGCACAAATGCCAGGAAAATCAGAGGCACAAATGCCAGGAAAATCAGAGGCACAAATGGGTGGGAAATAAGAGCACGAGACCACAGGATTGCCGCGCTCCAGGGGCTCTTAACAGGGGACAGGGACGCACAGGTAAAAGTCACAACGTGTTTATGTTAAGTAAATCTAGAGCAGCCCTGGTGTTCCCCTAGCAGGCCCTGGTGTTCCCCTAGCAGGGGAGCCTGGTTGCCAACCAACCAACAGCCAACCAGCCAACAGCCTGGTTGATCAGTCCAGCAACCAGGAGGCCTGGTCGACGACCGGGCCGCGGGGACACTAAGCCCCGGAAGCACCTCAAGGTAGCCTCAAGGTAGCAGGCCCTGGTGTTCCCCTAGCAGTCTCTGGTGTTCCCCTAGCAGGCCCTGGTGTTCCCCTAGCAGGCCCTGGTGTTCCCCTAGCAGGCCCTGGTGTTCCCCTAGCAGGCCCTGGTGTTCCCCTAGCAGGCCCTAGTGTTCCCCTAGCAGGCCCTGGTGTTCCCCTAGCAGGCCCTGGTGTTCCCCTAGCAGGCCCTGGTGTTCCCCTAGCAGGCCCTGGTGTTCCCCTAGCAGGCCCTGGTGTTCCCCTAGCAGGCCCTGGTGTTCCCCTAGCAGGCCCTGGTGTTCCCCTAGCAGGCCCTGGTGTTCCCCTAGCAGGCCCTGGTGTTCCCCTAGCAGGCCCTGGAGTTCCCCCTAGCAGGCTCTGGTGTTCCCCTAGCAGGCCCTGGTGTTCCCCTAGCAGGCCTTGGTGTTCCCCTAGCAGGCCCTGGTGTTCCCCTAGCAGGCCCTGGTGTTCCCCTAGCAGGCCCTGGTGTTCCCCTAGCAGGCCCTGGTGTTCCCCTAGCAGGCCCTGGTGTTCCCCTAGCAGGCCCTGGTATTCCCCCTAGCAGGCCCTGGTGTTCCCCTAGGAGGCCCTGTGAAGAGCTCAGTCCCCCAGGGTACTGTGCTTGCTCCAGTACTTTTTCTCATCCTCATATCGGACATAGACAAGGACACAACCTATAGCACTGTATCATCCTTTGCAGATGACACTGGGATCTTTATGAGAGTAGACAACATAGAGGACACGGCAAACCTCCAATCAGATGTAAATCAGGTCTTTCTATGGGCAACAGAAAATAATATGGTATTTAATGAAGACAAATTCCAGGTCATGCGATACGAAAATGTGAAAATATAAAAACGGAAACCACGTACAAAACGCAGTCAAATCATAACATAGAACGAAAAGGCAATGTAAAGGGTTTGGGTGTAGTCATGTCGGAAGACCTTACCTTTGAAGAACACAATAAAGTAGCCGTCACAACTGCAAGAAAAATGACAAGTTGGATAACAAGAACCAGGCTGCGAGCAGCCGCGTCCAACAGCCTGGTTGACCAGTCCAGGAACCAGGAGGCCATGGGGACGATGAGCCCCGAAATCATGGCAAGGGATCGCAAGGTAATCCCTAGCAATGGACAGCACGTGGGACCTGGGACCGGCAGACCGCAAACAGCCTCCCTCCTGTCCGTTCTCGGGGCCACACGCGCCTATGTCTGTACGCATTTACCTCAACAACAAGGGAGTGTGAAACTAACCCAAGCCATTAACCTAAATATGATTATGCAACTCCAAATTCTATTTCTTATGGCACTCATCCTCCATGCCTCTTCCTTAGCTCGCTCGCTCGCTTGCTCTTGCTCTCGCTCTCTCTCTTTCTCTCTTGCTCTCGCTCTCTCTCTCTCTTGCTCTCTCTCTCCTCCTGTCTCCACCACCACTTTCTCCCTCCAGAACAGAACCATGAGGGTTGCGTTGAGGGCTGGGGTCAGTATTTTGTAGAATACGGAATACTTATTTCGTAGAATACGTATTCTATAAAAATATACTTATTTCAATAGATATACTTGTATATCCTCATATTATTTATATATATATATATATATATATATATATATATATATATATATATATATATATATATATATATATATATATATATATATATATATATATATATAATTATATCGGCGTCAACGCTCACTCCACACCGTGTGCTCCAGACAAAACACTGCCCCAGCCCTCCCTTGCCTGCCCACCCAATGTTACACCACTAAATCTTTCTCCTCATAAATACTTCCTTAGAGTTGGTGAGCTGCTGCCTGACGGAAAAATGTTTCTGATAGTTTTTGTGAATGCTCGCGTTCGTGTGTACTCACCTACTTGTACTTGCAGGGGTTGAGCTCTGGCTCTTTGGTCCCGCCTCTCAACTGTCAATCAACTGGTGTACAGGTTCCTGAGCTTGTAATGACCGCTTTACCCTGTCGTAATAACCGCGGCCTCTATTGTAATAACCCAATGTTCCCCAGCATCAATCCTGTTATCTTGTGATCTCTCATAATCGTACTATACGCTCTCTATTGTAATTCTCCGTCTCTCTTCACTCAATACCCCAGCTTAACACTGTTACAGTCCAGCATGACCCCTCACTGGACGGCCACGTATATAAGAGGAATATTAAATGAGGAAGATACACCAAGGACAAGGGTTATTCGCTTATTACTAATTATAAAATAAAAACCATTAAAGCACTGCCACCACCTTCCCGACCAACCATACCTGAATGTGTCTATCACCGATCCCCCAGGAAGGCAAGGAATCAGTAACCATGGGACTCCGGGTAATATGAATTTCAGTAATAAATTTTGGAAAATTAGTTTGTGTAATTTACGTTACTAATTTAAATCCAAGGGCAACTTTAGTATCGATTAATTGTTAGGAGAACCTGGGGGGGCTCCCAATACAACACCTAAAAATGACAGAGTAGCAAAATATATCAAAGGGGAGTTAAGTGAATACCACTGGACAAGCTATACAATTTATTTTATGAACCATGTAAATTAAGACAATTTGAACATATACCCTATTCTATTTCCCTAGAGGCACAATGGATATTTATTGAGGGCACGAAACTCAAGTGCTACTATACCTTAAATACCCGCACTACGGCCACGATGTTGATGGCTGCCCTCAGCCCCGAGGATACGGGCTTGCGGCCCTGTTCCTAATACACTCCCAAGACACACTGATGAAATTTTGTTTTTCCAACTTATTGCTGGGAAGGATTACTCCTCCCACCATCTAATACAGCCCCAGGGCTCCACCCATTATTTTGGCAATGGCCAACCATTTAACACGTAGGCCTGAGGTCTGGCTCTCTAGGGCCAATAAGGACTTGGCCCTTATCTCAGGCCAATCACCTTCACTGATCTGTCGTGGAAAGCTACATGAATTCCTGAAGATTGAGTCAGCTCTCCCCAGCTAAAGAGAAGGAGGACAAGGCGCGTCTATGGAGCCCAGGCACCTGCGAGCAATGTTTACAAAACTGATAAATTATGTTCAAGCCTGTCTCCTCTAAGATAGCGAGTAGGGACATTTGACTCTGCCTCGTATGGGGAAGAGGCCGGTGAGAGGGAAAGAGAGGGGATGAGAGGGGATGGAGAGGGGAACATCTGAGTGGGGAATTGAATGGGAGAAGCCAAGGTATCCAAGACCACCCCACCCTCAGGTCAACCTCTTGACCCTGACAAATGGGCGACAAGGCGGGGGGGGAGGAAGAGGAGACGAATGACGGCCAAGGGGAGGGGAGAAGGAAGGAGGGGAGAGGGAGAAGGAAAGGAGGGGAGAAGGAGAGGGAAAAGAGGGGAGAAGGGAGAACCAATGAGCTGAGCCCCAGATCATTACAAGCTTACTGGGCTCAGGAACCCAGTAAGCTCAGGAACCTGTGTATTATCATATCTACATTGTAAACTGTCTATGGAGTCAGCCTCCACCACATCACTGCCTAATGCATTCCATCCGTTAACTACTCTGACACTGAAAAAGTTCCTTCTAACGTCCCTGTGGCTCATGTGGGTACTCAGTTTCCACCTGTGTCCCCTTGTTCGCGTACCACCAGTGTTGAATAGTTTATCCTTGTTTACCCGGTCGATTCCCCTGAGGATTTTGTAGGTTGTGATCATGTCTCCCCCACTGTAATCCCTCAGCAAGCTGTAGCAGCACCATCGTCAACAGCAGCTGCAGCACAAGCAGCAGCAGGAGTATCAACAAGAGTAGCAGCACTTACATCACTACCTACGACATTGGGAAGCGTCACTCTCAATTAAAGTAATGAAGCAGAAATCCGTAAGTGAGGTGGCGGGCAGCCAGTTACCTCTCCTCGGAAATCCTCCTCCACTACCGCTGATACAGCAGAAGGTGGGGGAGGAAACTGCTGCAATGTGCAACTGCAGTTACTTTTAACTCTTGACTGTGTTAATGGTAACATGTATCTTCCCTCGGGGATACGAACACGCTTGTGATGTCAGGAGCCAGACGCCAGTTACCTGTAGCAGTCATTTGTTGAGGGCCAAGATGCTAAGACTAAGACCTTCACACGTCAACATACATAACAGTATTGTATGCTATACAATACTGGTATGTATGATATCCTGTTATCCTACTTCAGGTCATACTGAAGTAGGATAACAGGTAACAATATTACTTGTGCTTCAAGAAGGGGAACACTGGGAGAGTGCGCGGGTCACAGTTCGGCAGGAGACCAATATGACCTTCAAGAGAGAGGGGAACTATTACTCTTCCTTGCTTCAGGCAGCAAGGATGAACACAACTACCACAGGGAACTACTCAAGCTTTAGAGAGTTTGAGAGTTAGAGAGCAGCTACAGTATACATCGCAGGGGGGGGGGTGTACTCACCTAGTTGCACTTGAGGGGGTTGAGCTCTGCTCTTTCGGCCCGCCTCTCAACTGTCAATCAATCAACTGTTACTAACTACTAACTATTTTTTTTCCTCCACACACACACACACACACACACACACACACACACACACACACACACACACACACACACACACACACACACATACATTCTCAGGAAGCAGCCCGTAACAGCTGTCTGACTCCCAGGTACCTATTTACTGCTAGGTAACAGTGCATCAGGGTGAAAGAAACTGCCCATCTGTTTCCGGAAAAATACAAAAACCCTGAGTCACCCCCTGGCCCTCCCTCACCCCCTGGCCCTCCCTCACCCCAGGCCCTCCCTCACCCCAGGCCCTCCCTCACCCCTGGCCCTCCCTCACCCCTGGCCCTCCCTCACCCCAGGCCCTCCCTCACCCCTGGCCCTCCCTCACCCCAGGCCCTCCCTCACCCCTGGCCCTCCCTCACCCCAGGCCCTCCCTCACCCCTGGCCCTCCCTCACCCCAGGCCCTCCCTCACCCCTGGCCCTCCCTCACCCCTGGCCCTCCCTCACCCCAGGCCATCCCTCACCCCTGGCCCTCCCTCACCCCAGGCCCTCCCTCACCCTGGCCCTCCCTCACCCCAGGCCCTCCCTCACCCCTGGCCCTCCCTCACCCCAGGCCCTCCCTCAACCCAGGCCCTCCCTCACCCCTGGCCCTCCCTCACCCCAGGCCCTCCCTCACCCCTTGCCCTCCCTCACCCCTGGCCCTCCCTCACCCCTGGCCCTCCCTCACCCCTGGCCCTCCCTCACCCCAGGCCCTCCCTCACCCCTGGCCCTCCCTCACCCCTGGCCCTCCCTCACCCCTGGCCCTCCCTCACCCCTGGCCCTCCCTCACCCCTGGCCCTCCCTCACCCCTGGCCCTCCCTCACCCCTGGCCCTCCCTCACCCCAGGCCCTCCCTCACCCCTGGCCCTCCCTCACCCCTGGCCCTCCCTCACCCCAGGCCCTCCCTCACCCCTGGCCCTCCCTCACCCCAGGCCCTCCCTCACCCCAGGCCCTCCCTCACCCCTGGCCCTCTCGCAGTGCGTTGGAAACTGGTGAAGTAAGTGGCCAGGAGATGGAACTGAAATTTGATCAAAACTTCACAATTTTTTGTCACGGTGTAGTCTGTTGTATGGGGGGAGGGGGAGGTGGGGGTGGTATGGGGGGGGGAGGGGAAGGTAGGGGGGGTATGGGGGGGGAGGGGAAGGTAGGGGGTGGTATGGGGGGAGGGGAAGGTGGGGGTGGTATGGGGGGGGAGGGGAAGGTGGGGGGTGGTATGGGGGGGAGGGGAAGGTGGGGGGTGGTACGGGGGGAGGGGGAGGTGGGGGTGGTATGGGGGGGAGGGGAAGGTGGGGGTGGTGTGGGGGGAGGGGAAGGTGGGGGTGGTATGGGGGGAGGGGAAGGTGGGGATGGAATGGGGGGTGGGGTGGGACCTATGGTGGTGGGGGGGGAGCCAGGGAGGGGAGCCAGGAAGGGGAGCCAGGGAGGGGAGCCAGGGAGGGGAGCCAGGGAAGGGAGCCAGGAAGGGAAGCCAGGGAGGGGAGCTAGGGAAGAGGAGCCAGGGAAGGGAGCCAGGGAAGGGGAAGGGGAGCCAGGGAGGGGAGCCAGGGAGGGGAGCCAGGGAGGGGAGCCAGGGAGGGGAGCCAGGGAAGGGAGTCAGGGAGGGGAGCCAGGGAGGGGAGCCAGGGAAGGGGAGCCAGGGAAGGGAGTCAGGGAGGGGAGCCAGGGAGGGGAGCCAGGGAAGGGGAGCCAGGGAAGGGAGTCAGGGAGGGGAGCCAGGGAGGGGAGCCAGGGAAGGGGAGCCAGGGAGGGGAGCCAGGGAAGGGGAGCCAGGGAGGGGAGCCAGGGAGGGGAGCCAGGGAGGGGAGCCAGGGAGGGGAGCCAGGGAGGGGAGCCAGGGAAGGGAGTCAGGGAGGGGAGTCAGGGAGGGGAGCCAGGGAGGGGAGCCAGGGAAGGGAGCCAGGGAGGGGAGCGAGGGAGGAGAGCCAGGAAGGGGAGCCAGGAAGGGGAGCCAGGGAGGGGAGCCAGGGAGGGGAGCCAGGGAAGGGAGCCAGGGAAGGGAGCCAGGGAGGGGAGCCAGGGAGGGGAGCCAGGGAAGGGAGCCAGGGAAGGGGAGCCAGGGAGGGGAGCCAGGGAGGGGAGCCAGGGAGGGGAGCCAGGGAGGGGAGCCAGGGAGGGAAGCCAGGGAGGGGAGCTAGGGAAGAGGAGCCAGGGAAGGGAGCCAGGGAAGGGAGCCAGGGAAGGGAGCCAGGGAAGGGAGCCAGGGAGGGGAGCCAGGAAGGGGAGCCAGGAAGGGGAGCCAGGAAGGGGAGCCAGGAAGGGGAGCCAGGGAGGGGAGCCAGGGAGGGAAGCCAGGGAGGGGAGCTAGGGAAGAGGAGCCAGGGAAGGGAGCCAGGGAAGGGAGCCAGGGAAGGGAGCCAGGGAAGGGAGCCAGGGAGGGGAGCCAGGGAGGGGAGCCAGGAAGGGGAGCTCCTCACCTACTACACGCCTCGGGGCAGAAACCATCCTCACCCACAAACTTTCTGGCAGGTTTCCTACGCTCCGCCACTCTAAACTCTGGCTTTTGCGACGCACACACAAAACAGCAACAAAAAATGTGTGAGATATATGCGTCGCCGTGAGTTGCACTCTCACTCTCTCCTAAAGGGGAAATGTGGTGAAGGTTATGGGCACCTACCCAACCTGTGTTTGTGGGGGATCACACTCCAGCTCCTGGACCCCGTCTCTTGTCCGTAATGGACTGTTGTGAGGTATCACTACCACCACAATCACCAGCACCATCACCACTACCACCATCACCACCACCACAATCACCTACAACATTTGTACAACCTCTACAACCACCATAGGAAATGTGTCACAACGGTTCCTCGAGCATGTTAACCCTTAATAATGTTATATAGAACCGTTAAACAGGTTAAATGTTCAGATCCCTCAGTAATGTTTAATGTTAAGGCTTAATGAGGATACATACAAGTACGGCCCCATGGCGGCGTGCTACCCTGAGGGCACCGGACTCTATGACGGGCACCGGACTCTATGACGGGCACCGGACTCTATGACGGGCACCGGACTCTATGACGGGCACCGGACTCTATGACGGGCACCCGACTCTATGACGGGCACCGGACTCTATGACGGGCACCGGACTCTATGACGGGCACCGGACTCTATGACGGGGCACCGGACTCTATGACGGGGCACCGGACTCTATGACGGGGCACCGGACTCTATGACGGGGCACCGGACTCTATGACGGGGCACCGGACTCTATGACGGGGCACCGGACTCTATGACGGGGCACCGGACTCTATGACGGGCACCGGACTCTATGACGGGCACCGGACTCTATGACGGGCACCGGACTCTACGAGGGGCACCGGACTCTACGAGGGGCACCGGACTCTACGAGGGGCACCGGACTCTACGAGGGGCACCGGACTCTATGAGGGCGCCGGACTCTATGAGGGGCACCGGACTCTATGAGGGGCACCGGACTCTATGACGGGCACCGGACTCTACGAGGGCACCGGACTCTATGACGGGCACCGGACTCTACGAGGGCACCGGACTCTACGAGGGCACCGGACTCTAGTCCATCTCCTTATTGACACATTAATGACAAAACAAACTCTACAGACCGTCATTTTCTTTATAAAGTCAAAAGTTATTTGAACCTAAAGTTTTATACCACCATACTCGGGCAGGTGCCTCCTGAACCTCCCCCCCCACCTCCCCCACACCCGTCCCCCCCACCCCCCACCCCTTCCCCCCTCCCCCACACCCCTCCACCCCACGAAACCTAAGTGTCATGGCGAGTAATTTAGTGATGGAGTGGTGACTATGGTGCCCGAGGACAAGCTGGTTCAAGGGTCCTTCACGTCACTGAGAGGAGCAGGTGTGGGGTCCCCCACTCAGTCGTCTTTTCCACCAACCTTCCCACACACCTGCACGCTACACCTGCACAGCCACTAGCCCCCCCCCCCCCATCCTCACATGACAACCTACACAATTCTCAGAGGTAGTAACAGGGTAGACAAAGACAAACCACTTAACACTGAGAGCAAGTGGAAGCTTACTGCCCAAATCAGTGTCAGAGTAGTAGACAAATGGAATGCCCTATAGACAGTGATGTGGTGGAGGCTGACTCCATACACAGTTTCAAATCTAGATATGATAGAGCCCAATAGGCTCAGGAATCTGTACATCAGTCGAATGGCAGTAGCGAGGCGGGACCAATGAGCCAGAGCTTAACCTCCCCCCCCCCGACTCCCAAGCAGAACAAGGCGAGTGCCGTGTTCTCCGGTGTCAACACTCAGTGTTTAGTGGGTGTACCCCATGTGTGTATCTTCCTGTGTGGCCGTGGAGGGCCTGGCAGGTGGGCGTGGCGCCGCTGCCCTCCTGTGTGTTACCCAGTGTTGGCTGACCCTGACCATGTGTGCTGCTGTCGACTTGACTCCACACAACTATTCCAATAGTCTCTCACTCACACACTCACACACACACACACACACACACACACACACACACACACACACACACACACACACACACACACACACACACACACACACACACAGGTCCGGTTGAGAGGCGGGACCAAAGAGCCAGAGCTCAACCCCCGCAAACACAACTAGGTGAGTACACACACACAGACCGTCATTTTGCGACAGACCGTCATTTTGCGACTTTACATTTACGAGTAAATGCAAAGTAATGAAACTAGGTGGTGGAAATAGGAGGCCAAACACAGGATACAGAATAGGAGATGAAGTACTTAATGAAACGAACAGAGAGAAAGATCTAGGAGTTGATATCACACCAAACCTGTCTCCTGAAGCCCACATAAAAAGAATAACGTCTGCGGCATATGCGAGGCTGGCTAACATCAGAACAGCGTTCAGGAACCTGTGTAAGGAATCATTCAGAATCTTGTACACCACATATGTAAGACCAATCCTGGAGTATGCGGCCCCAGCATGGAGCCCGTACCTTGTCAAGCACAAGACGAAGCTGGAAAAAGTCCAAAGGTATGCCACTAGACTAGTCCCAGAACTAAGAGGCATGAGTTACGAGGAAAGGCTGCGGGAAATGCACCTTACGACACTGGAAGACAGAAGAGTAAGGGGAGACATGATCACAACCTACAAAATCCTCAGAGGAATCGACCGGGTAAACAAGGATAAACTATTCAACACTGGTGGGACGCGAACAAGGGGACACAGGTGGAAACTGAGTACTCACATGAGCCACAGAGACGTTAGAAGGAACTTTTTCAGTGTCAGAGTAGTTAACGGATGGAATGCATTAGGCAGTGATGTGGTGGAGGCTGACTCCATACACAGTTTTAAATGTAGATATGATAGAGCCCAGTAGGCTCAGAAATCTGTACACCAGTTGATTGACAGTTGAGAGGCGGGACCAAAGAGCCAAAGCTCAACCCCCGCAAGCACAAATAGGTGAGTACACACACACACACACACACACACACACACACACGAGAGAGAGTGTGTGAATGAGGGGTGCATGTTGACAACACGCTGACAGGTACCACACTACCGGCTACACTACCTTCACCTACATTACAAAACATTCGCTCTCATCCACAACATGCTTTTTCCCCAGTTCCGTGACATTCTTATACAACCATCACTCGCCCTCCTCCACGGTGTCACCTCCCACGCGACTGGCCAAGCCTCAACCATCAAAATGAAACTCTCAAAATTTGTTGCGTGACTTAGCAAGTTGAGCGTCCCACCTGCCCCAGGGGGTGCCCACCTGCCCCAGGGGGTGCCCACCTGCCCCAGGGGGTGCCCACCTGCCCCAGGGGGTGCCCACCTGCCCCAGGGGGTGCCCACCTGCCCCAAGGGGTGCCCACCTGCCCCAGGGGGTACCCACCTGCCCCAGGGGGTGCCCACCTGCCCCAGGGGGTGCCCACCTGCCCCAGGGGGTGCCCACCTGCCCCAGGGGGTGCCCACCTGCCCCAGGGGGTGCCCACCTGTACCACCAAGGATCTTGTCATGCATTAACCACCAAGCCAACAACCATCTTATTTCAACACACACAAAAAACATTCACTTCTCCCCCCTCCCCCGTCAACGCCAAGATAGCATCTCCACCATCACTCACACCAGCGATCAAGCAATCAGCTCCTTGAGGCCATTAGGCGAGGCGGCCTCAACCCAAAATAGCCTTTTCCTTTAAGACGACGCAACCGTTGACCCCGTCTGACCTTTTTTTCTTTTAAATAACACACGTGTGGCGACCTTTGAGGGCGGGGTCAACTGGTCACCGCCACAAAGAGCGGAGCTGAGGCGTGTGCAACAATCACTCCTTTACTCTGCAACATGAAGTAATAAACATTTATGCAGCGTCTTTGCAAGGCAAAACCAATCAAAGAGATGAGCGTGAAAAGTTGGACTACCTCTTAACTAGTTAGTTTGAATAACTAGTTTATGGACTTGTAGCGTATCTCTGTAGTTTAGATAGCTAGTTTAGGGAGGGTCTTATGGCGTATCTCTGTAGTTTAGATAGCTAGTTTAGGGAGGGTCTTATGGCGTATCTCTGTAGTTTAGATAGCTAGTTTTGGGAGGGTCTTATGGCGTATCTCTGTAGTTTAGTGAGAGGTAATTCCACTGACTCGTCAATCCTCACCATTAACTTTCACTAACTACCTTTCCACCTATATTTCAGCTATAGATTACCCTCCAGTACCATTGCCACTCAGTCATACCATTGTTCAAGGCACTTCACATTATAACGCTCATCAGTTTAACCAAACCAATCCTTAATGAACACAGAGTTCCTTAATCCTCACTGTAACATCGTAAAATAAATGGTCAAATCTAGGACGCCCAACCTCAAATTACCCCTGATACGTCAAGTAGTGATGGGGCGGAGTGCTGGCCACAGGCAGTACACAGCCCAAGGCCCTCAGCCAAACGACAGAGCTGTGGTGGAGAGTAGCAGGTACGAACATAAAATAAATTCAAGGAAACTGCAGGTAGCCTATATTGGCCAATACGGGGCAGCTCCTGTGTATATGACGACCGTGACCAAACTTACACTTCAAACCAGTAAAATACAGTTACTCGACACTAATCGATAATACACACACACACATTATATATATATATATATATATATATATATATATATATATATATATATATATATATATATATATATATATATATATATATATATATATATATATATATATATATATATATATATATATATATATATATATATATATATATATATATATATATATATATATATATATATATATATATATATATATATATATATATATATAGAGAGAGAGAGAGAGAGAGAGAGAGAGAGAGAGAGAGAGAGAGAGAGAGAGAGAGAGAGAGAGAGAGAGAGAGAGAGAGAGAGAGAGAGAGAGAGATTGAGAATGGTCCAGGACGGACCGAAACGTCGTCGTCCCTTCAACTTCTAGTGTGTGGTCTGGTCAACATTATATTATATATATATATATATATATATATATATATATATATATATATATATATATATATATATATATATATATATATATATATATATATATATATATATGCGTGGGATAGTTCGAGAATTCCAAGGAGAGCCAAGGAGTGGAGTACCTCAAGGGTCGATACTCAAGTCCATTGTGTTCTTCACATGTGCACCCTCGTACATGTGATAATATGACATTTAAAGCAGGTAAGTCCCATCTGTGCTATGGAAGAACAAAAATATAAAAACAGAAACCTCATATAAAACACAACCATATCATACTGTACAACGAAAAACATTCACACACCTGACTTTATAAACATAAAGGACCTGAGAATAATCATGTTAGAAGACCTGACATTGTTATTCATGTCAGCCAAACATGGAGAGTAAGTGTTCAATCTGTAAGTGTTCACCCAGCAGTAATTGGGGACGTGGCAGGTACGGTAATTATTAGGCTAAAACGCTAAGCCCTTACGACTATATAGCACTTGGAAAGAAAGGTTAATAAGGATTTGGAATAAGACGGGGAAAAGGAACAGTACCCAACCACTTGGAAGGTCGGGGATTGAACACCGACCTGCAAGAAGCCAGACCGTCCAGCCCAAGACTTACCACACCAACGGACCTGGGAGTATACCAATCTATCAGGCAGTGTTCTTGGGAAAAGCAGTAGGGTAAGGCTTACCATGAGCTATGGGAAGGAGGCGCTCTCAGCCTGCTGAGTTCACAAGCCCTCTACCGACGTGCGTAAACAAAAAAATTCTGATGCTGAGGTATACACGAAGCGTATAAGCGTTCCGGTGGTGCTCGAGCGTCAATAACCAGCGTATAGAGACTATTGTGCCCGTCACCGCCGACAGGAACCCGTACGCTCCCCTGTCGACGTAGAACTTGAGGAGCCTGTCTGCGTAAAAACGGTAGTAGGTGCCGTTACTGGTGACCCCACTTGACCCTCAGCGTCCTGACGCAGTTACTCCACCCTAGGTACTACACTGTGCTGTCAATGGCCTCGCAAGGTAACAACATGTCACTAAGGCATGTTACTAGCTGACAAGTGTGGCCCTTCTCACCAACTAACAAGGGGCAACACCAACTAACAAGGGCCTCACCCACTAATAAGGGTAACACCAACTAACAAGGGGCGCACCAACAAGGGGCTCACCAAGTAACAAGAGCCACACCCACTAACAAGGGCAACACCATCTAATAACGGACCAAAGCAACTAACAAGGGCCACATCCACTAACAAGGGCCACACCCACTAACAACGGACCAAGCCAACTAACAACGGACCAAGCCAACTAACAACGGACCAAGCCAACTAAGAACGGAGTGGTCCCAGCAGCAAGACTTACAGTAACGCCAAAATACTTGTCGTTACTTTCCCACAACTTATCCAGCATTACCTGGAGAACGTAGCGTGGAGCCCCTAACGGAGCTCTGTGAGAAGGAAAGTAGCAGGTAGGTGTGTGACCTTGGGGTGTGACCCCCAGAAAGGTCACGCCTCGTAATAACCCTCCCCCCACACAGTGCCTTTTTGGCGTCAAAGTTTCATCCAAAGATAAACTTTTTACCATTTTATCATTAACTTTAAAAGGCTATAAAACTTGATACTTTTTCTCTCCAAAGTGCGCGACAAATTTTCTGGAACGCAGAAATATCTAAATTAATAAGAGTGAATAGAGTGGAATCTGGAGGAGGTAATTACCCGCTGATTACCTGTTGGTTTCCAGAGTTCAAGTTCCGCAGCCAGTCTTCCAATGCTTTATAAAGTGTATAAATAAATCCTGGCAATAATGATGGCTTTATTCACACTGATTTATTCACATACAAAACCAATAGTGTGAGTGTGAGCAGGAACGGTGGCGTTGGTTGTGGTTCCCTGTGGTTTACATGTGGTTCCCTGTGGTTTACACGTGGTTCACTGTGGTTTACATGTGGTTCCCTGTGGTTTACATGTGGTTCCCTTTGGTTTACATGTGGTTCCCTGTGGTTTACATGTGGTTCCCTTTGGTTTACATGTGGTTCACTGTGGTTTACATGTGGTTCCCTGTGGTTTACATGTGGTTCCCTTTGGTTTACATGTGGTTCCCTGTGGTTTACATGCGGTTCCCTGTGGTTTACACGTGGTTCTCTGTGGTTTATACGTGGTTCCCTGTGGTTTACACGTGGTTCTCTGTGGTTTATACGTGGTTCCCTGTGGTTTACACGTGGTTCTCTGTGGTTTATACGCGGTTCCCTGTGGTTTACACGTGGTTCTCTGTGGTTTATACGTGGTTCCCTGTGGTTTACACGTGGTTCTCTGTGGTTTATACGTGGTTCCCTGTGGTTTACACGTGGTTCTCTGTGGTTTGTACGTGGTTCCCTGTGGTTTACACGTGGTTCTCTGTGGTTTATATGTGGTTCCCTGTGGTTTACACGGGGTTTATATACCTGGTTATATAAATTATAACAGGGTTTATATACCTGGTTATATTTATATACCTGGATACCTGGTTTCCCTGTGATACCTGGTTTACACGTGGTTCCCTGTGGTTTACACGTGGTTCCCTGTGGTTTACACGTGGTTCCCTGTGGTTTACACGTGTTTCCCTGTGGTTTACACGTGGTTCCCTGTGGTTTACACGTGGTTCCCTGTGGTTTACACGTGGTTCCCTGTGGTTTACACGTGGTTCCCTGTGGTTTACACGTGGTTCCCTGTGGTTTACACGTGGTTCCCTGTGGTTTACACGTGGTTCCCTGTGGTTTACACGTGGTTCCCTGTGGTTTACACGTGGTTCCCTGTGGTTTACACGTGGTTCCCTGTGGTTTACACGTGGTTCCCTGTGGTTTACACGTGGTTCCCTGTGGTTTACACGTGGTTCCCTGTGGTTTACACGTGGTTCCCTGTGGTTTACACGTGGTTCCCTGTGGACTATTTGCTCATTAAACCCAAAAGACCAGTATTCTGGCCTTGCAAATTTGGTCATAAGCACACAATAAATGAGGTATTTTTCTGTTGGAAATAAAATGTTTTTGAATGACTGAGTGAGAGTCGATGAGGCGCGAGCACACATTTCCTTGTTGTTTTCTCTCAAGACACTTGAGAAACATCACCCTCAGAACGTCGCTTGCGGCATCATCACCCTACCCCCCACACGTCGCCTGCGGCATCATCCCCCACCCTCCCACACGTCGCCTGCGGCATCATCACCCTACCCCCCACACGTCGCCTGCGGCATCATCCCCCTACCCCCCACACGTCGCCTGCGGCATCATCACCCTACCCCCCACACGTCGCCTGCGGCTTCATCCCCCCCCTCCCACACGTCGCCTGCGGAATCATCACCCCCCCCCTCCCACACGTCGCCTGCGGCATCATCCCCCCCTCCTACACGTCGCCTGGGGCTTCACCCCACCCCCCACCACGCCGCCTGGGGCTTCACCCCCCCCCCTCCCACACGTCGCCTGCGGCATCATCACCCCCCCTCCCACACGTCGCCTGCGGCATCATCACCCCCCCTCCCACACGTCGCCTGCGGCATCATCACCCCCCCCTCCCACACGTCGCCTGCGGCACAGAACCCCCCCCCCTCCCA
>NW_025571352.1:0-10000 GCF_020424385.1 Procambarus clarkii | reverse complement strand
CAGCACCCAGCAGCCAGCAGCCAGCACCCAGCAGCCAGCACCGAGCACCCAGCAGCCAGCAGCCAGCACCCGGCACCCAGCAGCCAGCAGCCGGCACCCGGCACCCAGCAGCCAGCACCCGGCACCCAGCAGCCAGCACCCGGCACCCAGCAGCCAGCAGCCAGCAGCCAGCACCCGGCATCCAGCAGCCAGCACCCAGCAGCCAGCAGCCAGCAGCCAGCACCGAGCACCCAGCAGCCAGCAGCCAGCACCGAGCACCCAGCAGCCAGCAGCCAGCAGCCGGCACCCAGCAGCCAGCAGCCAGCAGCCGGCAGCCAGCAGCCGGCAGCCAGCAGCCAGCAGCCAGCAGCCAGCACCCAGCAGCCAGCACCGAGCACCCAGCAGCCAGCACCCAGCAGCCAGCACCCAGCAGCCAGCAGCCAGCAGCCAGCACCGAGCACCCAGCAGCCAGCACCCGGCACCCAGCAGCCAGCACCCGGCACCCGGCAGCCAGCACCCAGCAGCCAGCAGCCAGCACCCGGCACCCAGCAGCCAGCACCCAGCAGCCAGCACCGAGCACCCAGCAGCCAGCACCCAGCAGCCAGCACCCAGCAGCCAGCAGCCAGCACCCGGCACCCAGCAGCCAGCACCCAGCATCCAGCAGCCAGCACCCAGCAGCCAACAGCCAGCATCCAGCAGCCAGCACCCAGCAGCCAGCAGCCAGCATCCAGCAGCCAGCAGCCAGCATCCAGCAGCTGTAATATCGCGCCGAGCCCTGCACCTCTGAGTCTCCCCTGGGCCATAGCCACTCTGCCATAGTGCTGCCATAGCCACTCTGCCATAGTGCTGCCATAGCCACTCTGCCATAGTGCTGCCATAGCCACTCTGCCATAGTGCTGCCATAGCCACTCTGCCATAGTGCTGCCATAGCCACTCTGCCATAGTGCTGCCATAGCCACTCTGCCATAGTGCTGCCATAGCCACTCTGCCATAGTGCTGCCATAGTCACTCTGCCATAGTGCTGCCATAGCCACTCTGCCATAGTGCTGCCATAGCCACTCTGCCATAGTGCTGCCATAGCCACTCTGCCATAGTGCTGCCATAGCCACTCTGCCATAGTGCTGCCATAGCCACTCTGCCATAGTGCTGCCATAGCCACTCTGTCATTTTAGCAGAACGCGAGCCGTGCCCCAAGCAGCAACCACGACCTGTACTACACTCACTAGGCTCAGGGTGCCAGGGAAGGTGCCACCCACACTAGGCTCTCAGAGTGCCAGGGAAAGTGCCACCCACACTGGGCTCTCAGGGTACCAGGGAAAGTGCCACCCACACTGGGCTCTCAGTGTGCCAGGGAAAGTGCCACCCACACTGGGCTCTCAGGGTGCCAGGGAAAGTGCCACCCACACTAGGCTCTCAGGGTGCCAGGGAAAGTGCCACCCACACTGGGCTCTCAGGGTGCCAGGGAAAGTGCCACCCACACTAGGCTCTCAGAGTGCCAGGGAAGGTGCCACCTCAAATATTACAAGAGCTCTTCTAAATTCAACATTTAATTACTTTCAGAAAAGAGCTCCGCACACACCAGAGGGGTAAATGCCCCCCTCCCCCCTTCCATCCTTTGTTTTAGGCATAACCCTTCACCAGAGGGGAAACTGATGCGGGGAAGAAACTAGGGGAAAAAGAGGGGAGGGGAGAGGGAGGGAAGTGCTCGGAGGGGAGGCTGGGAAGAGAGGAGCAGGGGACCCCCAAGGGGAAATGAAGACTGTGATAATAGAGCAATTGAACAAAAAACCTTGTGAAGGGTGAAGGGTGGGGGGGATAGAGAGGGTGGAGAGGGGACGAAAAAAAAAGGACAGAAGCATCCGGAGAAAAGAAGAGGGGACGGAAGAGACGGAAGCAAAACTGGGAGGTTGCAGATGGATGGTTAGAGGGGGGGCAGGTGGTGAGTGGTTAGAGGGGGGGCAGCTGGTCAGTGGTTAGAGAGGGGCAGCTGGTCAGTGGTTAGAGGGGGGGCAGGCGGTGAGTGGTTAGAGGGGGGCAGCTGGTGAGTGGTTAGAGGGGGGCAGCTGGTGAGTGGTTAGAGGGGGGGCAGCTGGTCAGTGGTTAGAGAGGGGCAGCTGGTCAGTGGTTAGAGGGGGGGGCAGGCGGTGAGTGGTTAGAGGGGGCAGCTGGTGAGTGGTTAGAGGGGGGCAGCTGGTGAGTGGTTAGAGGGGGGCAGGTGGTGAGTGGTTAGAGGGGGGCAGCTGGTGAGTGGTTAGAGAGGGGCAGCTGGTGAGTGGTTAGAGGGGGGCAGGTGGTGAGTGGTTAGAGGGGGGCAGGTGGTGAGTGGTTAGAGGGGGGCAGCTGGTGAGTGGTTAGAGGGGGGCAGGTGGTGAGTGGTTAGAGGGGGGCAGCTGGTGAGTGGTTAGAGAGGGGCAGCTGGTGAGTGGTTAGAGGGGGGCAGGTGGTGAGTGGTTAGAGGGGGGGCAGCTGGTGAGTGGTTAGAGGGGGGCAGCTGGTGAGTGGTTAGAGGGGGGCAGCTGGTGAGTGGTTAGAGGGGGGCAGCTGGTGAGTGGTTAGAGGAGGGGCAGCTGGTGAGTGGTTAGAGGGGGGCAGCTGGTGAGTGGTTAGAGGGGGGCAGGTGGTGAGTGGTTAGAGGGTGGAGGCAGCTGGTGAGTGGTTAGAGGGGGCAGCTGGTGAGTGGTTAGAGGGTGGAGGCAGCTGGTGAGTGGTTAGAGGGGGGCAGGTGGTGAGTAGTTAGAGGGGGCAGGTGGTGAGTGGTTAGAGGAGGGGCAGCTGGTGAGTGGTTAGAGGGGGGGCAGGTGGTGAGTGGTTAGAGGGGGGCAGGTGGTGAGTGGTTAGAGGGGGGCAGCTGGTGAGTGGTTAGAGGGGGGCAGCTGGTGAGTGGTTAGAGGGGGGCAGCTGGTGAGTGGTTAGAGGGGGTGGCAGCTGGTGAGTGGTTAGAGGGGGGGCAGCTGGTGAGTGGTTAGAGGGGGCAGCTGGTGAGTGGTTAGAGGGGGCAGCTGGTGAGTGGTTAGAGAGGGGCAGCTGGTGAGTGGTTAGAGGGGGTGGCAGCTGGTGAGTGGTTAGAGGGGGGGCAGCTGGTGAGTGGTTAGAGGGGGCAGCTGGTGAGTGGTTAGAGGGGGGCAGCTGGTGAGTGGTTAGAGGGGGGGCAGCTAGTGAGTGGTTAGAGGGGGGGGGCAGGCGGTGAGTGGTTAGAGAGGGGCAGCTGGGGAGTGGTTAGAGGGGGGCAGCTGGTGAGTGGTTAGAGAGGGGCAGCTGGTGAGTGGTTAGAGGAGGGCAGATGGTGAGTGGTTAGAGAGGGGCAGCTGGTTAATGGTTAGAGGGGGGGGCAGGCGGTTAGTGGTTAGAAGGGGGCAGACTTTAAGCTGGTTAATGGTTAGAGGGGGGGGGGCAGGCGGTTAGTGGTTAGAAGGGGGCAGACTTTAAGCTATTTACTAAAAGAGGGGCCGCCCGCCCCGTACAGCACAACACGGGGACGGTCAGGTGACAGGACTCATCACCAAGGTAAACAACATCAATCAAATGCTCTGAAGGAAGTTTCCCACGACGGAGAGACCGGGAGGGGGGGGGTGATAAATACATAACCCCCCCATCACCCCTCACCCCCACCCCCACCGGTGAGCGTGACAGGGAGAGTGAGTCCGTCAACGGCCCAAGTGGCCCCCAGCAGCCTCCTGCAATGTTTGGCTGGTGGCAGCAGAGTGTTGTCCTGGCCAGGTCTGTATTGGGGCCCTCTCTCACGCTGTATCAAGCTCTATTGTGGACCCTCGTCCCCGAGGGGGTCCAGGTCCCCGAGGGGGTCCAGGTCCCCGAGGGGGTCCAGGTCCCCGAGGGGTCCAGGTCCCCGAGGGGTCCAGGTCCCCGAGGGGTCCAGGTCGCTCCCCAGGACTCTTGGAGAGTCACGACCTCACGACCAGACTGCTGGAGCCGGAGCCAGGGGTCACGTGAAATAATATTGAACATATAAATTAGATAAAAACGTAAGAATAATGTTAACTGCAGAAGACAGCGGCACCCACTGTGCAACATCTTCACCTGCACAATTACCATAGACGTAATGGCCTTGGTAATTTCTTGGAAAAAACTGACATAAATGTGCACATGATCAAGAGAGGGAGAGCAGGAGGACCCGACACACACACAAACGATCGAGAACAAACATCACATGTAAATAACCTGAGAGAAAATCCACAGTATCTGGTTACCAGCGGTTGTTGCTAGGACTGGGAGAGGTGTTGGCCCTAGTGTCCCCTCAACCCTACACACGCAACCCTAATCACCCTACACCCGCCCCAACCATCCTTCTCTTTGTCTCTGTCTCTCTCCTCTCATTCTCTAACTGACTCTACCTTATCCCAATCTCATTCCTCGTTATCACAATCTCCACTGTGTTATCGCGGAATTCGGACATAACACCATCAATAGAGTCCAATACATGTGTAAGTACTTCATTCATAATGATGTGCTGCCAGGAATCTTAACGAAGTATCCAAAATGTGTTTACTGTAGGTGCAGCCTGCACATGACTGTAAAGCTGCCGCCCAGTTGTGTGGGTGTGGAGCACATGACTGTAAAGCTGCCGCCCAGTTGAGTGGGTGTGGAGCACATGACTGTAAAGCTGCCGCCCAGTTGAGTGGGTGTGGAGCACATGACTGTAAAGCTGCCGCCCAGTTGAGTGGGTGTGGAGCACATGACTGTAAAGCTGCCGCCCAGTTGAGTGGGTGTGGAGCAAGACTAGTAACTGTGACTCAAAATGGAAGTATAGTGTGTATAGTGACTGTTGTGAGCCTTCCGTACATGATTGTATATATATATATATATATATATATATATATATATATATATATATATATATATATATATATATATATATATATATATATATATATATACATTATATATAAATAATGGGTAATAAGATTGTGTTTACAAGTTTAATAGCTAAAATTCCAATCGTACTTTTTTAAATAAAATTGATCATGGATTTCAAAAGATTGGGTTTTAAAAGTAATGTTGATATTTGCTCTTTATTCCTGTTAGTGTTGACCTCTCCACCTCCTGCACCTCAGTGGTCGCAAAGTGCCGCTCCAGCTGCTAGCCTCCTTATTCCCTAAGTTGTTATACCTTCACTACACCCTCCCTCTATCCATCCCCCTCCCTTCACTACACCCTCCCTCTATCCATCCCCCTCCCTTCACTACACCCTCCCTCTATCCATCCCCCTCCCTTCACTACACCCTCCCTCTATCCATCCCCCTCCCTTCACTACACCCTCCCTCTATCCATCCCCGTCCCCACCTCCTCTGCTCTACACCTGCCACACCCACTTCAGACTACACCTCAACGACACCTGGAGCAAGGAATCTATGATGTCAGTGACAGTGTTAGGTTGTCTGCGAGCTCCGTTGTCTTGTTAAAGACAGGATAATACTGATTATAGACAGACTGATAAAGACTAAGTCGACCAAGAGGTGCCACGGGCATGTATAGTCCGTCAAGACATCACCACCAACCACCACCTTGGAGTGGCTTGTCTCTCCGACTTCCCACAACCACTTGGGCTGGACGGTAGAGTGACGGTCTCCCTTCATGCAGGTCGGCGTTCAATCCCCGACCATCCAAGTGGTTGGGCACCATTCCTTTCCCACCGTCCCGTCCCAAATCCTTATCCTGACCCCTTCCAAGTGCTATATAGTCGTAATAGCTTGGCGCTTTCCCCCTAATATCTCCCCTCCCTCCGACTTGTCAATACAGCACCGATAATTGCCCAAATCAACGAACACGTATAGTACAGGAAGACAGCACGCGTTGGGACAACTTGTCTAGGGTACACACTAACAACCTGTTCAGCCAATCTCTACATGTTTAAATGTTGTGTAAAATCTGTATTTCAACCAACATTTCGACAGCGTCGAGAGTGGCAATGTGCCAGTGATTAAATTATCAGGTTCCTTTAATGTGTTCGATGGCCAGGTTATATTTTGTTGTGGTAGGCCCGCCCTGGTGACCTTTGGGGTGAATGATTCACACGAGGCAAAAACCCTACGGTAGTGTGGTCAGTGAATTCTACCACGAGATTACTTCCTCCTGTTGAGGCAGGCCGTCGTCCTAACGTTTCCCAACGTCAAGAAAACGGTCAATGTAAAGTTTCCTCTCCTAACCTACCAGAGGACCCAAAACAGAAAACGGAACGGTACGTCACTTTCACCAGCCGCTTCCATTTTCTAGTACGACAATTTTTGGCCTTATGTAACGCATACGTGCAAAAAGCGACGTTCTTTGTAGGAGGACAAGTTGTAGGAGGACAGGTTGTAGGAGGACAGGTTGTAGGAGGACAGGTTGTAGGAGGACAAGTTGTAGGAGGACAGGTTGTAGGAGGACAGGTTGTAGGAGGACACTCCACAACGCTCGCCTCACAGCTACGACGTGACTTGTGACTTTTGATGGAAACTTTCTTGACAAATACAACAATTTTTTGGTCGAAGTTGAAGAAAAACATTTTGGAGACTACGGGAAATAAAAGTACAAATTTCAGTTTCTCAAAACTTTTCTCAAGACGCCCTTTAACACCCACCACCACCACTCTATTCTGAAAATGTTACTTTTTGTTATTCTTATCATGATTTAAATAACATTAATATTATGGGAAGATTATAAACTAATCTAAGTGTTTCAGTTTGGGTTTTCTTGCATACTTGTGAGGGGGGAGGGGGGGAGGGGGGTGGGGGGGGGAGGGGGGAGGGGGGGGAGGGGGGAGGGGGCAACAGTCCCCACTTCACCTCACCAGGACTGGGATGTTGGGGTGGGGGAGGTGTAGTCCCCACAGCACCCCACCAGGCCTGGGGTGGTGGTGGGGGGGGGGGGGTGTAGTCCCCACAGCACCCCACCAGGCCTGGGGTGGTGGGGGGGGGAGGTGTAGTCCCCACAGCACCCCAATAGGCCTGGGGTGGTGGGGGGAGGTGTAGTCCCCACAGCACCCCACCAGGCCTGGGGTGGTGGGGGGGGAGGTGTAGTCCCCACAGCACCCCACCAGGCCTGGGGTGGTGGGGGGGAGGTGTAGTCCCCACAGCACCCCACCAGGCCTGGGGTGGTGGGGGGGGGAGGTGTAGTCCCCACAGCACCCCACCAGGCCTGGGGTGGGGGGGGAGGTGTAGTCCCCACAGCACCCCACCAGGCCTGGGGTGGTGGGGGGGGCAGGTGTAGTCCCCACAGCACCCCACCAGGCCTGGGGTGGTGGGGGGGGAGGTGTAGTCCCCACAGCACCCCACCAGGCCTGGGGTGGTGGGGGGGGAGGTGTAGTCCCCACAGCACCCCACCAGGCCTAGGGTGGTGGGGGGGAGGTGTAGTCCCCACAGCACCCCACCAGGCCTGGGGTGGGGGGTGGGGAGGTGTAGTCCCCACAGCACCCCACCAGGCCTGGGGTGGGGGGGGGAGGTGTAGTCCCCACAGCACCCCACCAGGCCTGGGGTGGGGGGGGGAGGTGTAGTCCCCACAGCACCCCACCAGGCCTGGGGTGGTGGGGGGGGAGGTGTAGTCCCCACAGCACCCCACCAGGCCTGGGGTGGGGGGGGGGAGGTGTAGTCCCCACAGCACCCCACCAGGCCTGGGGTGGGGGGGGGGAGGTGTAGTCCCCACAGCACCCCACCAGGCCTGGGGTGGGGGGGGAGGTGTAGTCCCCACAGCACCCCACCAGGCCTGGGGTGGGGGGTGTAGTCCCCACAGCACCCCACCAGGCCTGGGGTGGGGGGTGTAGTCCCCACAGCACCCCACCAGGCCTGGGGTGGGGGGGGAGGTGTAGTCCCCACAGCACCCCACCAGGCCTGGGTGGGGGGGGGAGGTGTAGTCCCCACAGCACCCCACCAGGCCTGGGGTGGGGGGGGAAGGTGTAGTCCCCACAGCACCCCACCAGGCCTGGGGTGGGGGGGGGGAGGTGTAGTCCCCACAGCACCCCACCAGGCCTGGGGTGGGGGGGGTGGCGGCTGTCCCCCCACAGCACCCCACCAGGCCTGGGGTGGTGGGGGGGGAGGTGTAGTCCCCACAGCACCCCACCAGGCCTGGGTGGTGGGGGGGGGAGGTGTAGTCTCCACAGCACCCCACCAGGCCTGGGGTGGGGGGGGGGGAGGTGTAGTCCCCACAGCACCCCACCAGGCCTGGGGTGGGGGGGAGGTGTAGTCCCCACAGCACCCCACCAGGCCTGGGGTGGGGGGGGGGGAGGTGTAGTCCCCACAGCACCCCACCAGGCCTGGGGTGGGGGGGGGGGAGGTGTAGTCCCCACAGCACCCCACCAGGCCTGGGGTGGGGGGGGGGTGGCGGCTGTCCCCCCCACAGCACCCCACCAGGCCTGGGGTGGTGGGGGGGGAGGTGTAGTCCCCACAGGACCCCACCAGGCCTGGGGTGGGGGGGGGGAGGTGTAGTCCCCACAGCACCCCACCAGGCCTGGGGTGGGGGGGGAGGTGTTGTCCCCACAGCACCCCACCAGGCCTGGGGTGGTGGGGGGGGAGGTGTAGTCCCCACAGCACCCCACCAGGCCTGGGGTGGTGGGGGGGGGAGGTGTAGTCCCCACAGCACCCCACCAGGCCTGGGGTGGGGGGGGAGGTGTAGTCCCCACAGCACCCCACCAGGCCTGGGGTGGGGGGGGGAGGTGTAGTCCCCACAGCACCCCACCAGGCCTGGGGTGGTGGGGGGGAGGTGTAGTCCCCACAGCACCCCACCAGGCCTGGGGTGGGGGGGGAGGTGTAGTCCCCACAGCACCCCACCAGGCCTGGGGTGGGGGGGGGAGGTGTAGTCCCCACAGCACCCCACCAGGCCTGGGGTGGGGGGGGGGAGGTGTAGTCCCCACAGCACCCCACCAGGCCTGGGGTGGTGGGGGGGAAGTGTAGTCCCCACAGCACCCCACCAGGCCTGGGGTGGGGGGGGAGGTGTAGTCCCCACAGCACCCCACCAGGCCTGGGGTGGGGGGGGGGAGGTGTAGTCCCCACATCACCCCACCAGGCCTGGGGTGGGGGGGGGGGAGGTGTAGTCCCCACAGCACCCCACCAGGCCTGGGTGGGGGGGGGAGGTGTAGTCCCCACAGCACCCCACCAGGCCTGGGGTGGGGGGGGGTGATGCGGAAACACATAACAAAACCAAATATTGGCAGCCAATTAAAATCGCTATATCGTCCACAACTTCCACAATTTCAATCAGACCTGAATTGATGAACGTCACAAAAGGACAAATACGTCAGACTGCGAGCAGTGGCGTCAAACAGCCTGGTTGGTCACATCACCAACCAGGACTGGCCAGAGACCGGGTCACGTGGACATTGATCCATGGAACCTACAAAAGGTAACCACAGGGTAAGGGAGACGCTATTGTAATCACAATTAAAAATCATTATTATCATCAAATCCGCGAATATCCTGTTTTGGGAGCGTGGCAGTGAGGCAATTGTACCTGGTTGATGGGGTTCTGGGAGTTCTTCTACTCCCCAAGCCCGGCCCGAGGCCAGGTTCGACTTGTGAGAGTTTGGTCCACCAGGCTGTTGCTTGGAGCGGCCCGCAGGCCCAAATACCCACCACAGCCCGGTTGGTCCGGCACTTCTTGGAGAAAACTATCTAGTTTCCTCTTGAAGATGTCCACGGTTGTTCCGGCAATATTTCTTATGCTTGCTGGGAGGACGTTGAACAACCGCGGACCTCTGATGTTTATACAGTGTTCTCTGATTGTGCCTATGGCACCTCTGCTCTTCACTGGTTCTATTCTGCATTTTCTTCCATATCGTTCACTCCAGTATGTTGTTATATTACTGTGTAGATTTGAGACCTGGCCCTCCAGTATTTTCCAGGTGTATATTGTTTGGTATCTCTCATGTCTCCTTTCTAGTGAGTACATTTGGAGAGCTTTGAGACCATCCTAATAATTTAGTTGCTTTATTGCGCCTATGCGTGCCGTATATGTTCTCTGTATACCCTCTATTTCAGCAGTCTCTCTGCTCTGAAGGGGCAAGTGAGTACTGAGGAGTACTCAAGACGGTGACAGT
>NW_025571350.1:0-16860 GCF_020424385.1 Procambarus clarkii | reverse complement strand
ACGAGGACAGGTTGACGAGTTTAGCAGTTACCAGGGAGGATGTTCTTAAACAAATAGTAAAACTCAAAACCAAACAAATCCCCAGGGCCGGATGAAGTGTTTGCTAGGGTGCTTAAAGAATGCAAAGAGGAGCTTTGTGATCCACTGTCAACCATATTTAATAAATCAATAGAGTCAGGCAGAGTGCCAGAGTTTTGGAAAGTTGCTAATGTGATACCAGTTTTAAGAAAGGAGATAGATCACTTGCGTCTAACTATCGACCAATTAGCCTAACGTCTATTGTGGGAAAGTTACTCGAATCTATAATAGCAAATAAAATTCGTCTTCATCTTGAAAAACATAAATTAATAATTGAGTCGCAACATGGTTTTATAAATGGCCGTTCATGTTTAACAAATTTGTTATCTTTTTATTCTAGCATTGTTGAGGCAGTTGATAGTGGTAAGG
Source organism: Procambarus clarkii (assembly GCF_020424385.1). Lineage (NCBI taxonomy): Eukaryota > Metazoa > Arthropoda > Malacostraca > Decapoda > Cambaridae > Procambarus > Procambarus clarkii. Next base: position 16,413 of record NW_025571350.1, on the reverse strand, counting down.
ATTGCGATGTTGTATACCTTGACTTTAGCATAGCTTTTGATACAGTGCCACATGAAAGACTGATTAAAAAAATAGAGTCTCATGGTATTGGGGGTGCTATATTAAGCTGGATTAGGGCATGGCTATACCAAAGGAAACAGAGAGTTAGTATAAATGGAATCAAGTCAGAGTGGGAAAATGTTGTAAGTGGAGTGCCTCAAGGCTCTGTCCTGGGACCTCTGTTGTTTATAATATATATAAATGATTTAGATTCAGGTTTGAGTAGCAACATTTGCAAATTTGCCGATGATACGAAAATCGGTAGGGAAATTAATTCGGAGGAGGACTCACTATCACTTCAAGTTGATCTAGATAGGGTTTTGAAATGGTCAAAGGATTGGCAGATGCAGTTTAATGCTGATAAATGTAAAGTTCTGAGGTTAGGTAATGATGATAGAGTTACAAGATACGAGCTAGATGGTGTTGTGATTGCGAAGTCGGATTGCGAAAGGGATCTGGGAGTTATGATTAGTAAGAATTTAAAACAAAAGGATCAATGCATAAATGTTCGTAATAAGGCAAATCGGACACTTGGATTTATTAATCGCAGCGTTAGTAACAAGACACCTGGTGTGGTTCTCAAGCTATATCTAGCTCTAGTTAGGCCCCATTTAGATTATGCAGTTCAGTTTTGGTCGCCATATTATAGAATGGATATAAATTCACTTGAACGTGTCCAGCGTAGGATGACTAAGTTAATTCCCCAAATTAGAAATCTTTCATATGAAGAAAGATTAACAAAGCTTAAGTTGCATTCACTGGAAAGGCGAAGAGTTAGGGGTGACATGATAGAGGTTTACAAGTGGATGAATGGACATAACCGGGGGGATATTAATAGGGTATTAAAAGTATCAACACAGGACAGAACACGAAACAATGGATATAAATTGGATAAGTTTTGATTTAGGAAAGACTTGGGTAAATACTGGTTCAGTAACAGGGTTGTTGATTTGTGGAACCAATTGCCGCGTAACATTGTGGAGGTGGGGTCCCTCGATTGTTTCAAGCACGGGTTGGACAAGTATATGAGTGGGATTGGGTGGTTATAGAATAGGAGCTGCCTCGTATGGGCCAATAGGCCTTCTGCAGTTACCTTTGTTCTTATGTTCTTATGTTCTTAACAAAGGGGATATTAATAGGGTATTAAAAGTATCAACACAAGACAGAACACGAAACAATGGGTATAAATTGGATAAGTTTAGATATAGGAAAGACTTGGGTAAATACTGGTTCAGTAACAGGGTTGTTGATTTGTGGAACCAATTACCGCGTAACGTGCTGGAGGTGGGGTCCCTCTATTGTTTCAAGCGCGGGTTGGACAAGTATGTGAGTGGGATTGGGTGGTTATAAATAGGAGCTGCCTCGTATGGGCCAATAGGCCTTCTGCAGTTGCCTTTGTTCTTATGTTCTTAAAGCTGACATGTATTGTTTAGCTACGAAAATACTGTTGGTAAGCTATTAGTTAGGAACAGCCCTCGTAGTGATAATTGTGTCATTTTTTTTTGAGATATATACAAGAGTTGTTACATTCTTGTACAGCCACTAGTACGCGTAGCGTTTCGGGCAAGTCCTTAATCCTATGGTCCCTGGAATACGATCCCCTGCCGCGAAGAATCGTTTTTTCATCCAAGTACACATTTTACTGTTGAGTTAAACAGAGGCTACAGTTAAGGAATTGCGCCCAGTAAATCCTCCCCGGCCAGGATGCGAACCCATGACATAGCGCTCGCGGAACGCCAGGCGAGTGTCTTACCACTACACCACGGAGACTGTATTTATAAAATACCTTGTAAAAACTGTAATAAGTTCTATGTTGGGCAAACATCTAAAGATTTGAAATGTAGAATTTCGCAACATAAATACTCTGTAAGACATGGCCAATTGTCTAATGCTTTGTTTGTTCATCTGTCAGAAGATGCTCACCAAATTGATTGGGAGATGGCTTCTTCAATAACGAATTGTAAAAGCACCTATAACAGAAACACAATTGAATCTACTTTGATACAGATCGCAAAAGAAAGTAATTTGAACATTAGCAGTGGTTTATATAACTTAGATTCATTTTTTATATAACTTATATAACTTAGATTCATTTGACGTTTTGGAGGACAAATTCATTTGACGTTTTGGAGGACAAATTCATTTGACGTTTTGGAGGACAAATTCATTTGACGTTTTGGAGGACAAATTCATTTGACGTTTTGGAGGACGAGTGCTGTGGCAAATTCATTTGACGTTTTGGAGGACGAGTGCTGTGGAGAGACTGTGGATCGCGCAAAAGGGAAAGCAACGAAGAGAAAGGAAGCGCAGGCCCCTCAGAAAGTAAAGGAAGTACCTAAGCAAACATTAGTTGTGGGAGATTCCCAGATAAGGTATTTGGATAGAACGTTTTGTGCTAGAGATAGGGGGAACAGGTTAAGGGTTTGCTATCCCGGAGCTGGCATTGGTGATATTATAAACAACATGAATGATATTATGGCTGGTAATGGGAACAATCCCATTATTTGCATTAGCGTGGGAGGAAATGATGTTGGTCGAGTCAGGAGTGAGGAACTGATTCAGAGGTATAAAACAGCCATAGAGTTAGTTAGGAGCAAGGGAGGAATCCCGATCATATGTGGCATTCTTCCAAGAAAGGGAGTGGGAAATTAATGGATATCGAGGGCACTTGGTGTCAATTGCCGGCTGGAAAGATATTGCAAATCAAATGCAATATCTTTCATAGACAACTGGGAACACTTCTATGGAAGAAATGAAATGTATGCTCGTGATGGGGTGCATCTATCGAGAGCTGGGGTTGTTGCTGTTGCGAACTCGCTAGAAGAAGTGGTTAGAGGTGTTTGTTTGGGTTTAAACTGTTAGTAGATAGAGGTATGGGAATTGATTTGGAGGAAGGAGGTAATAAAAGTATGTGTTTGTGGGAGAAAGGAATTGGCAAAACGATCAGGGAAAGAGAAGGTCCGCAAAATAACAATTCACTTAGGGTATATTACACTAACAGTAGAAGTCTAAGAAATAAAATTAACGAATTAAATGCTCTTGTCTGCACAGAAAAAATAGATATTATTGCACTTACCGAAACGTGGATGAATGTAGAAAATAGAGAACTATTAGCTGAATATCAAATATATGGATTTAAACTATTTCACACAGATAGATATATTAGACGAGGAGGTGGAGTAGCCATATATGTTAGGGATAATTTGAAATGTAGTCTCAAAGAGGGAATCAAAACAGAGCCACATACAGAAACTATTTGGATTGAATTAAACGAAAAAGCTAATAATATTATAATAGGAGTAATATATAGGCCACCAAATTTAGACAGAATGGAAGCAAAGCATCTATGGGATGAAATATCTAGAGCATCTAGATCTAACAGTATTTATGTCATGGGTGACTTTAATTTTAGCGGAATAAACTGGTTGAACAAAACAGGGAATAGTGAAGCAGAAGATTTTCTAGAATTAATTGACGATTGCTTTCTTACGCAACACATTAAGGAACCAACACGGGAAAATAATATTTTAGATTTAGTGTTAACTAACAGGGAAACGCAATTAATGACATCGAAATAGGGAGTGAGCTAGGGAGCAGTGATCACAAAGAAATCAGATTTAGCATAGAATGGAATAGACCAGTAGGAGAAAATTCTGTTAAAGTGCCAGATTTTCGAAAAGCTGATTTTAATAGCCTAAGAAATTTTTTGGGTCAAATTGATTGGAAAGGCTTGGGTATGGGGTGTGGGCCGGTCTTGGAGCGAGACATGAACCCAGCGATAGGTGACTTAAATGGGGATTTCGATGTGGATTCAATATATAACTTATTTAAGAATATTCTAAACAAAGCACAGGAACGTAGTATACCATACAAATTGAATAGATCGTATACTAATGACCCAAAGTGGATAACAAAGAATTTGAAGAACCTTATAGGTAAAAAGAGAGCTTGGTACAAAAGGATTAAAAATGGGGAGGTCACTTTAGAACAGGAATTCCTACAACTGGTTAGAAATGTTAAAAAAGAGATAAGGAAAGCAAAAAGAAACTATGAAGTTCGCATAGCAGGGCAAGCAAAGACAAATCCTAAAGGGTTTTTTCAGTTATATCGTACTAAGACTAGGGAAAGGATAGGTCCATTAAAAACTGAGACAGGTCAAATAACAGATAGTGATGAAGAGATGAGTAGTATTTTTAATAAATATTTTGTATCTGTATTTACTAAAGAGGAACTTAACAATATGCCTTCAGCCGAACAAGTCTATGTGGGTGGGGACGAGGACAGGTTGACGAGTTTAGCAGTTACCAGGGAGGATGTTCTTAAACAAATAGTAAAACTCAAACCAAACAAATCCCCAGGGCCGGATGAAGTGTTTGCTAGGGTGCTTAAAGAATGCAAAGAGGAGCTTTGTGACCCACTGTCAACCATATTTAATAAATCAATAGAGTCAGGCAGAGTGCCAGAGTTTTGGAAAGTTGCTAATGTGATACCAGTTTTTAAGAAAGGAGATAGATCACTTGCGTCTAACTATCGACCAATTAGCCTAACGTCTATTGTGGGAAAGTTACTCGAATCTATAATAGCAAATAAAATTCGTCTTCATCTTGAAAAACATAAATTAATAATTGAGTCGCAACATGGTTTTATAAATGGCCGTTCATGTTTAACAAATTTGTTATCTTTTTATTCTAGCATTGTTGAGGCAGTTGATAGTGGTAAGGATTGCGATGTTGTATACCTTGACTTTAGCATAGCTTTTGATACAGTGCCACATGAAAGACTGATTAAAAAAATAGAGTCTCATGGTATTGGGGGTGCTATATTAAGCTGGATTAGGGCATGGCTATACCAAAGGAAACAGAGAGTTAGTATAAATGGAATCAAGTCAGAGTGGGAAAATGTTGTAAGTGGAGTGCCTCAAGGCTCTGTCCTGGGACCTCTGTTGTTTATAATATATATAAATGATTTAGATTCAGGTTTGAGTAGCAACATTTGCAAATTTGCCGATGATACGAAAATCGGTAGGGAAATTAATTCGGAGGAGGACTCACTATCACTTCAAGTTGATCTAGATAGGGTTTTGAAATGGTCAAAGGATTGGCAGATGCAGTTTAATGCTGATAAATGTAAAGTTCTGAGGTTAGGTAATGATGATAGAGTTACAAGATACGAGCTAGATGGTGTTGTGATTGCGAAGTCGGATTGCGAAAGGGATCTGGGAGTTATGATTAGTAAGAATTTAAAACAAAAGGATCAATGCATAAATGTTCGTAATAAGGCAAATCGGACACTTGGATTTATTAATCGCAGCGTTAGTAACAAGACACCTGGTGTGGTTCTCAAGCTATATCTTGCTCTAGTTAGGCCCCATTTAGATTATGCAGTTCAGTTTTGGTCGCCATATTATAGAATGGATATAAATTCACTTGAACGTGTCCAACGTAGGATGACTAAGTTAATTCCCCAAATTAGAAATCTTTCATATGAAGAAAGATTAACAAAGCTTAAGTTGCATTCACTGGAAAGGCGAAGAGTTAGGGGTGACATGATAGAGGTTTACAAGTGGATGAATGGACATAACCGGGGGGATATTAATAGGGTATTAAAAGTATCAACACAGGACAGAACACGAAACAATGGATATAAATTGGATAAGTTTAGATTTAGGAAAGACTTGGGTAAATACTGGTTCAGTAACAGGGTTGTTGATTTGTGGAACCAATTGCCGCGTAACATTGTGGAGGTGGGGTCCCTCGATTGTTTCAAGCACGGGTTGGACAAGTATATGAGTGGGATTGGGTGGTTATAGAATAGGAGCTGCCTCGTATGGGCCAATAGGCCTTCTGCAGTTACCTTTGTTCTTATGTTCTTATGTTCTTATGTTTAATAGATCAATTAAAGGGCGACTTAAGTAGGATCATTGGAACACATTTGTCTCACTAATTCATTGTAAATAGTTACTATTTTATGCTATAATTATCCATGTTTGGGCTTGTGTGTGGTTGCTGCATCGGATGGACCAATAGGCCGTCTGCAGTATTGTCCACGTATTGTACCTCACCTCACTCCACCATTCTCTCCTGCCTATTTATGTCCAGTACTCGACCTGTAAAATCACTCCTTCTGAAGATGTATTAATATACGAAAGTACTTAAGGAAATTCCTGTTTCAATTTTCCTCCGTGGTCTGACAGTGTCATATATATATTCAGGCGAACAAGCCTGAATGGTCCCCAGGACAATATGCAACTGAAAACTCACACCCCAGAAGTGACTCGAACCCATACTCCCAGGAGCAACACAACTGGTATGTACAAGACGCCTTAATCCACTTGACCATCACGACCGGACATAATCAGGTGATAGCCGAAGCTATTTGAACCACCCCACCGCCGGCACTCGGATAGTAATCTTGGGCATAGCATCTTGGGTCGTGATGGTCAAGTGGATTAAGGCGTCTTGTACATACCAGTTGCGTTGCTCCTGGGAGTATGGGTTCGAGTATATATATATATATTTATTAAATATACACGATAAAATATCGCCAGGATCTGATTCGTGATCAGATATACAAGGCAGAGAATGAAATCAAAGACAACAAAACGCAACTACTTCATGCTACGAACGAGTGGAGAAATAGCAACAGCGACGAAAGTATCCGTACCCGCATTGAACAACACCTCGACATCCTCACAGACCGACATCACCTCAGCACTGAAACAAGGATTATCAAGAAACTAACAACATTATATGGAGGACTTATGGCAATTCCACGACCAAGAGATGGCTTCCTGAACCTTGCAGGAATTAACCTCACTGAGGACCAAGTCACTCTCCTAAATCTGGGCATAAACTGTCATGTTATGTCCAGACCGAGTGAGATGGCCCGGAAAGTAGAGTTGGAAATTCTGTTGGACGACATATTCGACCTCGAGACACAAAAGAAGGTCACTACCAAAGATACCTTACAAGCAGAACTTATTGCAGAAGGAGGAAAGAATCGAGGCAATTACAGAAGCACCATACTGTCCCCCGAGCTCAAAGCAGCAGCTAAAAGCCTTCGTGAGAACAAGGAGATAGTTGTCAGGAGAGGTGACAAGTCGCCAATATATGTCATTCTTAAAAAAGACGAATATCTGGCGAGAATGAACATCATACTCTCTGACCAAACTAAGTTCTAAAGGGTAACGAAGGACACTACAGCCGAATTAAAAGCAAAGGTCAACAAACTGATCGAAACTGTGAACGCCAAGAAATCCGGACTCCACCTGCCAAAGATCATTGGGGAATATAAACCTGGATATGAGTATGGAAATGTCAAGACACACAAGCCTGGAAACCCACTTCGGCCAATCATTAGCCAGATACCCACACCCACGTACAGACTGGCGAAGCGACTCAACGGCTGACTCCTTATGTTCCTTGCGCCTTCAGCCTGAAGTCTCCAAAGGAATTTGTTGACTTACTGCGGGGCACACGGGCCACAGGGATAAGAGCCTCGTTGGACGTAGAATCGCTGTTTACCAATGTACCTGTGGACGAGACAATCGGGATGATAGCCGACAGAGTGTATCGTGATCCAGCCTGTACTCCTCTTGACATACCAGAAAATATTTTGAGGAAACTACTCCAAGCTTGTACTAAAGAGGCACCCTTCTTGAGCCCGGATGGGCACATGTATAAGCAAGTAGATGGGGTCGCCATGGGTTCTCCCCTAGGTGTCCTGTTTGCACACTTCTACATGGGTACCATCGAGCAAAAAGTCTTAGTCGACATGAACTTGAAACCGGCCATATACTGCAGGTATGTTGACGACATTTTTACACAGGTACCTGATGTCAGACATCTGCAGGAGCTGAAGGAGGCATTTGAGCAGAGTTCCGTGCTGCGTTTCACTTACGAGATGGAAAAGGATGGGAAGCTGCCCTTTCTAGATGTAACAGTCATGGAAAAGAGCGGAGGTTTCCACACTGCAGTCTACACTAAGGAAACGAACATAGGAATGTGCCTAAATGCCAACAGCGACTGCCCAGACAGGTACAAGAGGAGTGTTGTTAACGCATATGTCGACCGTGCTCTCAGCCACAGCTCAGAATGGAAGCAAGTCGACGAAGAACTCTGTAGGGTAAGGCAGGTCCTAGTCAACAACGGCTTCTCCAATGGTTTCGTCGAAGACATCATAAGAAGGAAAGTGAAACGCCATGCAACCTCTGAAGAGACAACTAACACAACACCTATACCCCCTATTAGACTATTTTACAGGAACTTCTTTTCCACAGCTCATAAAACGGAGGAAAGGGTCCTGAAAGATATTGTTAATAGAAACGTTATCCCTACAGACAAAAATCAGAGGATACAACTGACGATTTACTATAAAACCAGAAAAACGGCCAGCCTACTCATGAGAAACTCTCCAGACACAAAACAGAACGCTTTAAAAGAGACTAACGTCGTCTATGCCTTCAAAGGCCCTCTTGGGGACTGTAAGCTCCAAAAAACCCAGTATATAGGCAAGACAACAACATCTCTTTCTAGGCGTTTAACGATGCATAAGCAACAGGGCTCCATTAAGGAACATATAATCTCTTCCCACAACCAAACCATCGCCAGAGAAATCCTAGTAAACAACACAGAAATCATCGATAGATACAGCGATAGCAGGCGGCTTGACGTTTGCGAGGCACTACACATCAAGAAGTCAACACCAGCAATCAACAGCCAATTAATGCACAACTATATTCTACCCACCTCAAGACTCCGCTCCAATATAGAAGCATCAAGAAATATGGACCAATAGGCTTTCTACAAACACTTCTATTCAATACCCATTGTTTCGTGTTCTGTCTTGTGTTGATGAAATTAATACCCTATTAATACCACCTCTTGTTCTGTCTTGTGTTGATGAAATTAATACCCTATTAATGCCACCTCACCCCATCCACCTCACTCAAATGCAGATATAAAATCGGAGATGCGTAAGTTCTATTCAGTTGTGTATTTGTAAACTAAAGTTTTTGAAAATGTAATAAGTTTTACGAAACGCGCTCGTGTTGCGTCAGACTAGAAATAAAATTGAATTTTGGAGAAATGATTTTTGATTTACCTCCAACAGTGAAAAGAAATGTACGAAAGATTGAGAAAGTTCGTGTTAGAATTATTAATCTTACCTTTTCGGTCATATTTAATAATATATATATATATATATATATATATATATATATATATTCCTTTTTATTTCTAGTCTGATGCGACACTTGAACGCGTTTCGTAATAAATTATTACATTTTTAAAGACTTTTAGTTTACACACACACAACTATTACCTGCAAACACTAAACAGAGTTCTTACTTATGGTATGATTTAAACAGCTTTCATATATATGCCCACATTTCAACAGTGGGCATATATATGTATAATATGTATATGTATATATATATATATATATATATATATATATATATATATATATATATATATATATATATATATATATATATATATATATATATATATATATATATATATATATATATATATATATATATATATATATATATATATATATATATATATGTAATTATATATATATAAATAAATATATATATATATATATATATATATATATATATATATATAAATATATATATATATATATATATATATATATACACTTGAACGCGTTTCGTAATAAATTATTACATTTTTAAAGACTTTTAGTTTACACACACACAACTATTACCTGCAAACACTAAACAGAGTTCTTACTTAAGGTATGATTTAAACAGCTTTCATTTTTCATTTTATACCCACATTTTGGGTGAGGTGATATGTTACAACAGTTTTTGAACGAGGTGAACAAAACTTTCAACACAGGATAGAACACGAAACAATGGGTATTGAAGGTAAGAATGGAAGTAATTGCAGAGGGCCTATTTGGCCCATATTTCTTGATGCTTCTATATTGGAGCGGAGTCTTGAAGTGGGTAGAATATAGTTGTGCTTTAATTGGCTGTTGATTGCTGGTGATGACTTCTTGATGTGTAGTGCCTCGCAGATGTCAAGCCGCCTGATATCGCTGTATCTATCGATGATTTCCGTGTTGTTTGCTAAGATTTCTCTGGTGATGGTTTGGTTGTGGGAAGAGATTATGTTCCTTAATGGAGCCCTGTTGCTTATGCATCGTTAATCGCCTGGAAAGAGATGTTGTTGTCTTGCCTATATACTGAATTCTTTGAGGCTTACAGTCCCCAAGTGGGCATTTGAAGGCTTAGACGACATTGGTCTCTTTTAAAGCGTTCTGCTTTGTGTCTGGAGAGTTTCTCATGAGTAGATTGGCCGTTTTCTTGGTTTTAGAGTAGATCGTCAATTGTATCTTCTGATTTTTGTCTGTAGGGATAACGTTTCTATTACCAATATCTTTCAGGACCCTTTCCTCCGTTTTATGAGCTGTGGAAAAGAAGTTCCTGTAAAATAGTCTAATAGGGGGTATAGGTGTTGTGTTAGTTGTCTCTTCAGAAGTTGCATGGCGTTTCACTTTCCTTCTTATGATGTCTTCAGACCCAAAAAAAGCACTAACGATGCACTTATTAGTATGCTTAACTCGATTCATACAGCTCTTGATAAAAAGGAGTTCCCTGTTGGGTTATTTGTGGACCTGCGTAAAGCTTTTGATACTGTCAACCACCAAAACCTTCTTCTTAAATTACATCATTATGGAGTCAGAGGACACTCCCTACAATACCTCAAATCCTACCTTACTGACAGGCTCCAATATGTTTCTGTGAATAATACAATTTCTCCCACCCTACCCATCAACATTGGTGTTCCTCAGGGCAGCATACTTGGCCCTCTCCTCTTTCTCATCTACATTAATGACCTTCCAAATGCCTCCCAACACCTCAAACTAATTCTATTTGCTGACGACACAACCTTCATTTACTCCAGTCCTGACCCCCTTGCTCTAAATGCCACAGTAAATACTGAGCTAAATAAAGTCCATCTTTGGCTAACTGCCAACAAACTCACCCTTAACATTGACAAAACTTTCTATATTCTGTTTGGCAATAAATCCTCTAGTCAAATAAATCTCAAAATAAACAATACCCAAATTTGTAACAAATTAGATGGCAAATTCCTTGGCATTCTCATTGACCACAAGCTGAATTTCCAGGGACACATTCTAAATATATCAAAAAAAGTTTCAAAAACTTTGGGCATTCTTTCTAAGATCAGATATTATGTACCACGCCCTGCCCTGGTGACTCTCTATTACTCCCTTATCTATCCATATCTCAACTATGGTATTTGTGCTTAGGGCTCTACTACCCAAAATCACTTACGTCCTCTAATTACTCAACACAAAGCTGCTATTAGGACAATATCCAACTCTGGCCCCAGACATCCCTCGGTACCCCTACTCAAATCTCTGAATATGTTTAGACTTTAAGTCACTGCACATTCTCTCATGTGTATTATACATATATAAAACGCTAAACTATAATGCCAATCCTGATCTCAAAAGCTTCATAGAAGGTTGTAACAGAACCCATGAGCACCACACCAGAAATAAATACAGTTTTGATATTCCTAGAGTACGACTTAATCAAACTAGAAATGCTCTACAAATCAAGGGGCCCAGAATGTGGAATGACCTTCCCAACCATGTTAAAGACTGTACCTCTCTCAACCAGTTTAAGTTAAAATCGAAGCTATACCTAATAAATTCCCTGTAACCTACCTTACCCTTCTATTGTCAACCAATGTCTGTTTTTCTTTAATGAGCGCTGTTTGTCGACTGAATTGTATTTGTGCTGGTTTTTCATCTATGTTTTCATTTCTTGTTTTCATTCTACTCATTATGCTCAATTAGTATTAAGCTTGTCATTTAAGTTTATCATGCCCGAAACGCTTTGCGTAATAGTTACATCATTATGGTGTCAGAGGACACTCCCTACAATACCTCAAATCCTACCTTACTGACAGGCTCCAATGTGTTTCTGTGAATAATACAATTTCTCCCACACTACCCATCAACATTGGTGTTCCTCAGGGCAGCATACTTGGCCCTCTCCTCTTTCTCATCTACATTAATGACCTTCCAAATGCCTCCCAACACCTCAAACCAATTCTATTTGCTGATGACACAACCTTCATTTACTCCAGTCCTGATCCCCTTGCTCTAAATGCCACAGTAAATACTGAGCTTAATAAAGTCCATCTGTGGCTAACTGCCAACAAACTCACCCTTAACATTGACAAAACTTTCTATATTCTGTTTGGCAATAAATCCTCTAATCAAATAAATCTCAAAATAAACAATACCCAAATTTGTAACAAATTAGATGGCAAATTCCTTGGCATTCTCATTGACCACAAGCTGAATTTCCAGGGACACATTCTAAACATCAAAAAAAGTTTCAAAAACTGTGGGCATTCTTTCTAAGATCAGATATTATGTACCACGCCCTGCCCTGGTGACTCTCTATTACTCCCTTATCTATCCATATCTCAACTATGGTATTTGTGCTTGGGGCTCTACTACCCAAAATCACTTACGTCCTCTAATTACTCAACACAAAGCTGCTATTAGGACAATATCCAATTCTGGCCCCAGACATCACTCGGTACCCCTACACAAATCTCTGAATATGTTAGACATTAAGTCACTGCACATTCTCTCATGTGTATTATACATATATAAAACGCTAAACTATAATGCCAATCCTGATCTCAAAAGCTTCATAGAAGGTTGTAACAGAACCCATGAGCATGTTGGTATCACAGTCGCTCTGAATCTCCCTGGGAAATCCGTATTGAGTGAAGATCTTCAATAGATGTTTTATAACCGTAGCAGCCGTGATGTTCTTCACTGGAACTGCTATGGGAAATCTGGTGGTAGGACACAGGATGGTTAGGATGTAGGCGTTACCTGAACTGGTCCGAGGTAAAGGACCGACACAGTCTATTATGAGTCTGTGGAAAGGTTCCGCAGGCACCTGTATGGGAATCAGTGGCGCTCTGGGAATGGAGATGTTCGGTTTGCCTGCCATCTGACATGTATGACACTGTTTTACGTTATTTACCATTCCTGGCCAGTAGTAGTCTTGACGAATTCCATGGTAAGTCTTGTTGAAGCCGTAGTGGGAGAGTGCTCCGTGGGCCAGGTGTAGAATAGTGGGCCGCAGGCTGGTAGGAATCACAAGTTGTTCGATGTTGGCCCAATCGTCCTCCTCCTTCAGTTTACTGGGTCTATATCTGCGGTAGAGCAAGTCGTTCTCTAGGAAGAACCCAGGAATACTGTCGGGTTGAGTCTCAGCCTGGAAAAACGATGGTGTTAAAGTAAGATCTTCCCTCTGCAACTTACGGAACTCCAACTTGGTCAGATGCGGGGGGAGTTTCTGAGGGTCTTGAGGGACAGCGGTAGCAGTAGAGTCAGCTGGCTGTGGACGTGCGGCTTGTGCACGGGTGGTCACGAGAACCGGAGGAGAAACTTCATCACTCTCTTGAACCTCTGCTGGAACATACTCTAGAATAGGGTTACTTGGCACAGAGTTACACACCTGGGGTTTGTCCATGACGATGAGGTTGGTCGGTTGCAGGTCTTCTGCCAAGTCGTTGCCTAGGAGAAGTTGCACTCCAGGCATGGGAAAAGGCTTTTCCCTGACGGCGACTTGGACTTCCCCGTTCACGTAGGGACAATCCAGGTGGACTCTGGCGAGAGGGTATGGAGTGGTAGCAGTGAGGTCAGTGATGAAGACAGTTTCTCCGGTGTAGGTGATGTTGGGCACAGCCGACTTCAAGATGATCGATTGTAGAGCCGCTGTGTCCCTCAAGATCTTCAATTTGAAACGTCCCTCCGGATTTGAACCGTTGGCAGAGACAGTTCCAGTATACAGGTGGTTACTGAAAAGAGAAAGATCATTAACATCAACACCAACATTCATCACAGGCTTACCGGACTTAGGAGGAGTTGGTTTGGGTTTTTGTTGGTCAGTGGTTCCCTTGTATTGAGACTTACCACACTTGTCTATGGTATGTCCATAGAGTCTACAATACTTGCAGTACAGTTGTGAACCAGCTTGATCGGGGCTCACTTTCTCGTAACTGTACCACGACTTCTTACTGGAGGATGGTTCGGGTGTCAGCCGGTGGATGAGGCTGTAAGTGTCAGCCGACTTAGCACACTTCAGGTAGTCGGTTTCTTCTTTATCTGCTAAGTAGAGGCGGACAGGAGGCGGCACACGTCTCAAGAATTCTTCAACAAGCATCAGGTTGACGAGTTCTGTAAAAGTAAAGACATGTGCTGCTTCCAGCCATTTCATGAAATACCTCCGTTTCGTGTTAGCAAACTCGAGGAAGGTAGTGGTACTTGCCTTCAGGTGGTCACGGAATTTCCTTCTATAACTTTCAGTAGAGAGGAGGTAGGCGTCCAACACTGCTTGTTTCAGAGTGTGGTAGTCATTCTCAGACGCCAAAGTACTGAGTGTGACTGCAGCTCTACCTGTAAGATGGACTCTGAGAAGTGTGGCCCATTGGTCGACAGGCCAACTGAGTTGATTAGCAAGGGTTTCAAAGGTGGTGAAAAACACATCAACTTCTGCTTCTACAAAGGATGGCATTAACTTGCATGTGATATATTAAAACTGACGGGAAGATTGGCAGTAGCTTGCTGGCGTTGAGCGAGGTGTGAAGTTTCCAACGTGTATTCTCGTTGACGACACTCTAGAGCCAGAGTCGCTTGTTGCTTGTCATGTTCGCGTTGCATCTCTAACTCTCGTTGTTTGGTTTCAAGCTGTACTCTCTCACGTTCACGGAGTAGTGCAACCTCACGTTCCTGGAGGGCGATTCCACGTTCGTGTTCTTCTCTCCTCAAGGCAGCTTCACGTTCTCTGAGGGTGATTTCTTCCCTTCTTAAGGCCGCCTCACGTTCTTGTTCTTCTCTTCGTATGGCAGCTGCTTCCCTTTGCTGCTCACGTTCAATCTTGGCCAGCTCTAGTTTAAGTTTCATCGTTGCCAAGTCAGTTTTTTCTGCAATATAGTAAGTTTCATGAGTTTCAGAGTCTATCTTACCTTGCTCTAAATAGTAATCCAGCAACAGGTTGTGTAGGTCATTTTTGTTGGCTTGGTAGGGAACTTCTAGTTGATACTCATGTGCAAGAGTTTGTAATTCAGTCTTCTTGGCACGACTTAAAGTCCCTATTTCACCTGCTGGATTTGCACGGAAAGCTTGGAGACGAAACATGGTGAAATTAGCAAATAAAGGTACACGAATATTCAATAGTGAATGTCAGAAACAGGACAACGTGGCAACTGATACCTATCCTGTGAGATCTTTAACAATTAAAGTTAAGTAAAAGATGTTAAATGATTAAATTAAATCAAGGGCGCAGGAAATCTTGTACCCGGTACTCATGTAAGAGGATAAGGACAAGAAAATCCTACTAACAAATGAAACAGAGTTTCGAAAACAAATGAAACAGTTAAATGCCTCAAAAGTAAAATTGGTAGTCCAAGGATGTAAGCATACCTTGCCAAGTCTCTATAGGACATAAAGCAAGTTTTTCCTACTGAATTTAATATGATACTTACAGAATTAGCGAACTTTTGTGCTCTGAAAAGTAAGCTAATTCCCTACCGTTGTATGTATCATCATCTCTGACTGACGTGTAGGGGTGCGAGGTGTCAACTGGTGACGAGAACTGCTGCTGAGGTCCCAATTCAGCAACTACAGTTCGAGCTAGAGGAACTATGGCCCTCTTTGTCCTCCTACAGTCAGATTGCAGAAGATTGGGTACTCTTGACCCGGGGCAGACCACAGTACCAGGGTACCAATATGATGATCTGTCAAAATGAGAAATATTCAAGGGACAAAGATGGTAAACACGAGTAATAACACGGAGGGAGAGATGACCAATTAAGAGTATGACTGAGGCCTACAGTCACCACGTAATCCAAAGTTGTCTCACCTTCACTATATGTTACTCTCGTAATGCACAATACACCGCACCTTATAAAAAATGAAATTGAATATGAAAAATAGTAAAGCTACGTTAACAAAGTTAAATACGCTTACCATTAATTACCACTTGGCACCAGTACCTGAGTGAAGCTCCTAGGACAGGCCCCCATATAATATGTGACGGTAACGCGTTGGTGTTCGGCTGTTCAAAGCTAGGGGTATGGCCTCGTCACATAGTATTAAAAAAAATAAAAAATCTGGAACTTCGTCTGTGGTAAGGTAAGGAGAAGACACACAAAACACAAGTAAACTTTAACAATGAAATTTTTAATTACGTTAAATAAATAAAACATGAATAAAATGGACAAACAAACTCGTATAATAAAATCAATCAATCAAAATAATAAGAATAATTAA
>NW_025571349.1:0-12610 GCF_020424385.1 Procambarus clarkii | reverse complement strand
CTCTCTCTCTCTCTCTCTCTCTTATTCCTCCTTAACCGCGTATTAAATCCTACCTAACCACCTGTTTGGGACCCCCCCTCCCCCCCCTGTCCCAACACCCTTTTGTCAGTTGTTTAAAGCAATGACTTCTGTCCTATCTCCTTATCACCGCATACAATTATGAATTTGATGCATCAAGCTATTGTGATCTCTGTGTGTAATGATGTAAGGGCGAAGAGGGAGAACGGCCTATTGACATATCTCGAGTGCAGGGGGGAGTTGTGTAAAACCCTGGTTTGTGTCTCGGAGAGGCTGCAGGATCCAAGTAAGTTCAGTAGAACTTCTAGTTTCATCTCTTTTTGACCATGTCGTAGCTTAGTCGATCAAGGCAGAGTTTGGGATGCTCCCGGACGTAGGTTCGAATCCTCGTCACGTCATGGGTTCGATCCCAGGCGCCGGCGAGAAAAAATGGGCAGAGTTTCTTTCACCCTATGCCCCTGTTACCTAGCAGTAAATAGGTACCTGGGAGTTAGTCAGATGTCACGGGCTGCTTCCTGGGGGTGGAGGCCTGGTCGAGGACCGGGCCGCGGGGACACTAAAGCCCCGAAATCATCTCAAGATAACCTCTCAAGATAACCCCCCACCACACAATCTTTCCCTTTCCACGTGTAGATTTAACCACTCCCGGTTGCAATTCTTTTGACCATGTCGTAGCTCAGTCGATTAAGGCAGCGTCTGGGAACCTCTCGGACGTAAGTTCGAATCCTCGTCACGGCCCTTGTGGATTTGTTCATCTGATCCATCACGCTATTGTAATTTCTGTGTGAAATTTAAGCACAAATTTGTAACTTACATTCAGTCTTTATCTTGATATGATTTCGGGGCTTTAGTGTCCCCGCGGCCCGGTCCTCGACCAAGCCTCCACCCCCAGGAAGCAGCCCGTGACAGCTGACTAACACCCAGGTACCTATTTTACTACTAGGTAACAGGGGCATAGGGTGAAAGAAACTCTGCCCATTGTTTCTCGCCGGCGCCTGGGATCGAACCCGGGACCGCAGGATCACAAGTCCAGTGTGCTGTCCGCTCGGCCGACCGGCTCCGTACCTCAAGATGTTGAAGAAGAGAACGTCAGTCTTTCAATAACTGCCAGACTTTCTTCACCATGAATTTTGGTAAGTCTTGACTCTTGTTTTGTTCATATTAAGAAAATAGTTAGAAGCAAAGAAAGTTCATATAGTATAAGACCAGCAATGCCAGAAATGCTGTCGTATATATATATATATATGACTGAAAACTCACACCCCAGAAGTGACTCGAACCCATACTCCCAGGAGCAACGCAACTGGTAACTACAGGGCGCCTTAATCCGCTTGACCATCACGGCCGGACAATATATATATATATATATATATATATATATATATATATATATATATATATATATATATATATATATATATATATATTATATATATATATATATATATATATATATATATATATATATATATATATATGCCTCGGATAACATAGGCCTTGTAGGCAGAAGCTATACAGGACTCTATAACAACCAAGGGCCGAAATGTATTTATACATTATACATTTATACATTATACACTACTAATTACTTCAACAATTGTACTAATTCTTTGCCAATCTCCACAAATATGGTTCAATGACCGCCATTATCATCACAAAACTTTTAGTTTGCTTTGGTTTATTGAAGACATTTGTTTAAGTCATGTGATTTCTTTGGGGTATTTTGATTTTCTTGTGGGAAAACAAAGTAATATATGAGAACCATATATCTCTCTTCGGTGGTTATAATAGGAGCTGCCTCGTATGGGCCAATAGGCCTGCTGCGGTTCTCATTACTACTATCCCCTACACCTGACTTTCCTCCTCAGCTCTCTCTTGCCTATTTAATGCCTGTCCCTACCTGTCCTCATCACAATCGACTTGAGAATGGTCCAGGACGGACCGAAACGTCGTCGTCTCTTCAATTTCTAGTGTGTGGTCTGGTCAACATACTTCAGCCACGTTATTGTGACTCATCGCCTGCATAATATATGAGAAAATATGATGATCTGGTTGTGAACTCATAACCAGACCATCACCAGAGAAGTTTTAACAAACACAGAAATCATCGATAGATACAGCGATAGCAGGCAGCTCGACATCTGCGAGGCACTACACATCAAGAAGTCAACACCAGCAATCAACAACCAATTAATGCACAACTATATTCTACCCACTTCAAGACTCCGTACCAATATAGAAGCATCAAGAGGAAGTATGGGCCAATAGGCCCTTTGCATGTTCAATAAACCCTTGAACTATATGTTTAACACATCTCTAACCCTATCCATGGAGGACAGAAGAAAATGTATATATGCTGGTTAGCATTGTAAATGTCTGGCCACATCTGTGGTAGAAAAAAAAGGCCCTCTGCAGTTACTTCCATTCTTATGTTCTCATATCCAATTTATACCCATTGTTTCGTGTTCTGTCTCGTGTTTGTCACAAGTTTGTTCACCTCATCCAAAACTGTTTAGTGTTCACAGGTTACAGTTGTGTGTGTGTAAACTAAAGTCTTTGAAAATGTAATAAGTTATTACGAAACGCGTTCAAGCGTCGCGTCAGACTAGAAATAAAAATGAATTTTGGAGAACTGATTTTTCAATTACCATCGACAGTGAGAAGAAACATAAGAAATATTGAGAAAATTCGTGTTAGAATTATTAATCTTACTTTTTCGGTCATAATCAACAACTTATATTTACAAGCAAGACTGCTACCAAAAATATAATTATATATATATATATATATTATATATATATATATATATATATATATATATATATATATATATATATATATTAGCCAGAGGAGGATCAGGAAAATTAATACCAAAAAACTTTTTTTGATCAGGTTAAAATTAATATTATTATATATTATAATTTGGTGTATAGTTTGGCCTAAGTAAGGTTAGTTTTTTTTATTCTGTCGGGTAATTAGTGGTTATTTAAGACACCAATTTATTCCCTTTTATTTTACTTAAAAAGTTAAAAGTTAATATACCTTGTTAGTTAAAAGAAAAATATACTTTGCATATCTAATAGGAGATCACATGCTTTTTACGAGTGCCATCTTATCTTGAGGTTATCTTGAGATGATTTCGGGGCTTTTAGTGTCCCCGCGGCCCTGTCCTCGACCAGGCCTCCACCCCCAGGAAGCAGCCCGTGACAGCTGACTAACTTACAGGTACCTATTTACTGCTAGGTAACAGGGGCATTCAGGGTGAAAGAAACTTTGCCCATTTGTTTCTGCCTCGTGCGGGAATCGAACCCGCGCCACAGAATTACGAGTCCTGCGCGCTATCCACCAGGCTACGAGGCCATGGGAACTATTCACTCGTGGGTAGTTTCATGTGTGTTAATGAGTGCCAATCGTTACAGCCAATCCCAGTTGTGCTAATCAGTGCCACGTGGATTCATTAATCCCTCGATTCGTACCAATCGTTTGATTAGTGGTCTGTGTATCTCTACCCACCATGTTAGAGATTGGAGCAGTGGAGATTAGTGTGTTGTGCTTAGAGCAGTGCCATGCGGGGGATTAGTGCTTAGTGTTAATCAGAACCCAACGTGTAGGGATTAATCCCATGTGGGGATTTACGCTTTTTTCATATTTAGACGTTTGGAGAGGTAAAGCGGTCAGGTCATTTGGAATCCCGGGTGATTAATGTCTCTCACTGGCACCATCAACGAGACAGAAGGGGGACATGATCACTACATACAAGATACCGAGTGAACTGACACATGCTCTTTAAACTTAGAGCAAGTAGATGAGTGGAGAGTTGAAGTTGAACATGCAAACAAGTTCAAGAACTGACAGGTGAACCTCATACCCTAAGGTGAACCCTATACCCTGGAGTGAACCTCATACCCTGGGGTGAACCACATACCCTGGGTTGAACCTCATACCCTGGGTTGAACCTCATACCCTGGGTTGAACCTCATACCCTGGGTTGAACCTCATACCCTGGGGTGAACCACATACCCTGGGTTGAACCTCATACCCTGGGGTTGAACCTCATACCCTGGGTTGAACCTCATACCCTGGGGTTGAACCTCATACCCTGGGTTGAACCTCATACCCTGGGTTGAACCTCATACCCTGGAGTGAACCTCATACCCTGGAGTGAACCTCATACCCTGGAGTGAACCTCATACCCTGGAGTGAACCTCATACCCTGGGTTGAACCACATACCCTGGGTTGAACCACATACCCTGGGTTGAACCTCATACCCTGGGTTGAACCTCATACCCTGGGTTGAACCACATACCCAGGGGTTGAACCTCATACCCTGGGTTGGACCTCATACCCTGGGTTGAACCTCATACCCTGGGTTGAACCACATACCCTGGGTTGAACCACATACCCTGGGTTGAACCTCATACCCTGGGTTGGACCTCATACCCTGGGTTGAACCTCATACCCTGGGTTGAACCACATACCCTGGGGTTGAACCTCATACCCTGGGTTGAACCTCATACCCTGGAGTGAACCTCATACCCTGGAGTGAACCTCATACCCTGGGTTGGACCTCATACCCTGGGTTGAACCTCATACCCTGGGTTGAACCTCATGCCCTGGGTTGAACCTCATACCCTGGGTTGAACCTCATACCCTGGAGTGAACCTCATACCCTGGGTTGAACCTCATACCCTGGGTTGAACCTCATAAACTCATACCCTATACGAGAGGCCAAGAAGTAGAGGTTATGGAAGCCACCTCAATCCACAATTTTCGGGCACAGATTCGACAACGAATTTGAACGTCAGAATAGTTCAATTATAACACACCAGTTGTAACAAGGGTTGTAGGGTGGGGGGGTTGTAGGCTGGGGGGTTGTAGGCTGGGGGGTTGTAGGCTGGGGGGGTTGTAGGCTGGGGGGTTGTAGGCTGGGGGGGTTGTAGGCTGGGGGGTTGTAGGCTGGGGGGGGTTGTAGGCTGGGGGGGTTGTAGGCTGGGGGGGTTGTAGGCTGGGGGGGTTGTAGGCTGGGGGGTTGTAGGCTGGGGGGGTTGTAGGCTGGGGAGTTGTAGGCTGGGGGGTTGTACGCTGGGGGGGTTGTAGGCTGGGGGGGTTGTAGGCTGGGGGGTTGTAGTCTGGGGGGTTGTACGCTGGGGGGGTTGTAGGCTGGGGGGTTGTACGCTGGGGGGGTTGTAGGCTGGGGGGTTGTAGGCTGGGGGGTTGTACGCTGGGGGGGGTTGTACGCTGGGGGGGGTTGTAGGCTGGGGGGGGGGTTGTAGGCTGGGGGGGGTTGTAGGCTGGGGGGTTGTAGGCTGGGGGGTTGTAGGCTGGGGGGGTTGTAGGCTGGGGGGTTGTAGGCTGGGGGGTTGTACGCTGGGGGGTTGTACGCTGGGGGGGTTGTAGACTGGGGGGTTGTAGGCTGGGGGGGGGTTTGTAGGCTGGGGGGGTTGTAGGCTGGGGGGGTTGTAGGCTGGGGGGGGTTGTAGGCTGGGGGGGTTGTAGGGGGATTCATATAGAGCTAAACCTCACTCCCTTGTATAGAGACTAACAGATAAATGAGGAGAAAATACCCTAAATTACTCTATTCCTTTTAGATATATATTATCTATCTCAATAAATCTACTTTTACTAATAGCTATAACTATTGAGTGGTAATAATTTCACTTTTATAACTATCTACCAACATCAATATCTTTAAAAAAAATTGAACACCATACATCAATAAACTTTTCTATTAGCCTCGCAAACTGCATTTCTCACCGGCCAGATTCACGAAGCAGTTACGAACCTGGGGCCAGATTCACGAAGCAGTTCCGAACCTGGGGCCAGATTCACGAAGCAGTTACGAACCTGGGGCCAGATTCACGAAGCAGTTCCGAACCTGGGGCCAGATTCACGAAGCAGTTACGAACCTGGGGCCAGATTCACGAAGCAGTTCCGAACCTGGGGCCAGATTCACGAAGCAGTTACGAACCTGGGGCCAGATTCACGAAGCAGTTACGCAAGCAGTTACGAACCTGGGGCCAGATTCACGAAGCAGTTACGCAAGCACTTACGAACCTGGGGCCAGATTCACGAAGCAGTTACGCAAGCACTTACGAACGTGTCCATCTTTCCTCAATCTTTGACGGCTTTGGTTACATTTATTAAACAGTTTACAAGCATGAAAACTTGCCAATCAACTGTTGTTATTGTTATAAACAGCCTCCTGGTGCTTCGGAGCTCATTAACTGTTTAATAATTGTAAACAAAGCCGCCAAAGATTGGGATAAGATGTACAGGTTCGTAAGTGCTTGCGTAACCGCATCGTGAATCTGGCCCCATGTTCGTAAGTACTTGGGTAACCGCATCGTGAATCTGGCCCCAGGTTCGTAAGTACTTGTGTAACCGCATCGTGAATCTGGCCCCAGGTTCGTAAGTACTTGCGTAACCGCATCGTGAATCTGGCCCCAGGTTCGTAAGTACTTGCGTAACCGCATCGTGAATCTGGCCCCAGGTTCGTAAGTACTTGGGTAACCGCATCGTGAATCTGGCCCCAGGTTCGTAAGTACTTGCGTAACCGCATCGTGAATCTGGCCCCCCTGTTTCTTGGGTCCGAGTTCGTGTCGAAGTGGTTTGGGAGTTTACTGCTAAAGGGAAACCAATGTTGAAATGGTTTGGGAGTTTACTGCTAAAGGGAAACCAATGTTGAAGTGGTTTGGGAGTTTACTGCTAAAGGGAAACCAATGTTGAAGTGGTTTGGGAGTTTACTGCTAAAGGGAAACCAATGTTGAAGTGGTTTGGGAGTTTACTGCTAAAGGGAAACCAATGTTGAAATAAGTTAAATAGAATTTATTGCAATGTATAACAATATGGCGGATTTTGCAGCGTCCACCGCATACATCTTACGACACATCTTACGAACTGGAATATACAGACTTTGGTATTCTTACGAGGTGCTGGGTAAGAGGGGGGGGGGGGAGGAAGGGGCTCAGCCGGTCTCCTGAGCTTATCCGGCTGGCGTCTTAGCTGCTAGGCGGCGCTCTCAACTCTTAGCTGGCTTTCTGAGCTTATGCGACCGGCGTCTTAGCTGCTAGGCGGCGTTCTCAACTCTTAGCTGGCTTTCTGAGCTTATGCGACCGGCGTCTTAGCTGCTAGGCGGCGCTCTCAACTCTTAGCTGGCTTTCTGAGCTTATGCGACCGGCGTCTTAGCTGCTAGGCGGCGCTCTCAACTCTTAGCTGGCTTTCTGAGCTTATGCGACCGGCGTCTTAGCTGCTAGGCGGCGCTCTCAACTCTTAGCTGGCTTTCTGACCTTATCCGACCGGCGTCTTAGCTGCTAGGCGGCGCTCTCAACTCTTAGCTGGCTTTCTGACCTTATCCGACCGGCGTCTTAGCTGCTAGGCGGCGCTCTCAACTCTTAGCTGGCTTTCTGAGCTTATCCGACCGGCGTCTTAGCTGCTAGGCGGCGCTCTCAACCCTCAGCCGGTCTCCTGAGCTTATCCGGCCGGCGTCCCAGCTGCTAGGCGGCGTTCTCAACCCTCAGCCGGTCTTCTCAGCTTATCCTGCCGGCGTCCTAGCTGCTAGGCGGATTCTCCGGTCCAATCCACCTGATCCATCCCGCCCCCAGGGCTCCGTCAGGAGAACTTTGACACCATATTTGATGCCTCTCGTAGGCGTGGCTTGTGGTGGGCGTGGCTAGTGGTGGGCGGCTTGTCAGTTTTTCAGGTGGTGTAGGTAGAGGGCTGTGAGCGCCCCCTGGGCAGGAAAGGTGCCGGCGTGCCCAGCATGCCCCCCTAGGTAGGCTAGGGGTGCTGGGCACAGCAGGGGGGGCCCAGGCTGGGGCAGAAACCCCCCGCCGTGGTAGGATAGCATCCCGGGCGGGCTGGGTGGCTGTGTGGGCGTGTTGACGTCACATCCGGGGTTCTGCTTCTTCCATTTGGTCCGTCGGTTCTGGAACCAGATCTTCACCTGCGTCTCGGTCAGGTTGAGCGCCAGCGCCAGGTTCAGCCTCTCGCAGACGCTCAAGTATCGGGTGTGTTTGAATTTGTTTTCAAGGGCTACTAATTGCTCGTAGGTGAAGGCCGTTCGCGCTCTCCGCGGCTTGCCGCTACCGGCGTCGCAACGACGCTTCTTAGCGGCGACGCCGCCGTCGTCTACGTCGTCTCCGGCGGCGTCGTCGTCGCAGACATCCTCGCCTCCCTCGTCGCTGCCGCCGCCGCAGCCGCCGACGCTCACTTCGGAGTCGGAGTCTGTTGGGAAAGGCACCGTTAGTGGCACTCATATGGGCGTGCGGTGCCATCTTCACGACATCGGAGGTCGCGGAGAATGGCACTCAAGGCACTCTAGGTATTATAACTGCCACCTGCCCCCCTCACTTATACCTCATACTTGCTAGGAAATCTCTAATCTTAAGACAACAGTTCGAATCTCCCTAAAAATATAAAACACACACATATATATATAATATATATATATATATATATATATTATATATATATAATATATATATATATATATATATATATATATATATATATATATAGCAGTGTCGTAAATAATTCTTTATAAGCATAGTTAACCCAGCTGTCAAATAATTAATATATAAATATATATAATATATAAATTACTCCCAATGATCAAGATAGGCGACGTGAAATATTAACTTTTACACACACACTAAAAGACAATATTTCTCACCTGAGCGATCTTCCTCAAATCGCGATATTTTAAACCAAACTGAACCCACAACAAGCTGCTATATCTACGGCAAAATGGGGCCGACCGCAGACACAGGCCTAACCTTCTACACCATGATGAGCGGACGGGGTTAGAGGGTGTGTCGCGGTGTAGCTCATCCTGGTCTAGCTGGTTGTGCGTGTGCTGAGATTTGGTAATATCTGGACTGTAGCTATCCACGGATAGTGGCTTATCTATAGTTAATGCTTCCCTAGGAAAGGAAATATAAAATATAAAATTTCCTAGAGGAGCCTAGGAAATATAAAAACTTGTGCCACAAATCACTGATTTTCGATTAAATATATAAATTTGATCTATATATTACTTTAGTATCTTTTTATTATTGTTCTGGCGAGGTAACTTCAGAGAGAACGACAAGGAACAACTTACCACAAATGGCCGAGGTGTCGGGTCGTAGTCGCGTGTCGTCCATAGACGAGGTCACCTCTCCGGTCGTCGTGACCTGCACACGACCCACGAACTTGTTGGGGTCAAGAATGTCGACTACGGAGAAGGAGGTGTGTCTCCCTCCGAGGCTCTCTGTGTGGTTGGCTTCTCCCGGGGTGTCTGCGCTCTCCCCCGAAGACGTATTCTGGTGTGTGTCGTTCGATCTGCCGCCGGGGGTGCAGATCGAACTGCCGGAGTGTGTAGTGTCGGTGTGCGGAGATCTGACGGAGGGGGGACTGCTGCAGTTGCCTGTGGTACTGGTGGGGTGTCGCTGGACGTCTGTGTTGAGTTTGTTGACTAGTGTGTAGCTCAGGTCTATCGGTGAGGACGCGGGCATTAGTGTAGGCGTCGCCGCCGCCGCCGCCGCGGCGTATGGCTTCTTGACTCGCGGCAAAACCGAATCAGGTGAAATGGACCGCGAATCCATTGTCGATTAATATAAAAAGGTACTCGGGAACACTCTTATAAGTGGGCACTCATGGCGGGCACAACACAGCTAAAGTACTCTCTCACGCTCACACAGCGTGTTCACACAGCGTGATATGTCGACTACGACTCACAAAGACCGCCTCACCCCTCACGTCTGGCCGTCTCGGCTGCCAGCGAGCGACTAAGCTCTTCCTCTCCACTGTCAGATGATATATTTGATGTTGCTAAACAACTGTGGAGCCATGGGGCGAGTTTACCAAATGAGGCTTCACCCAACTTAATGACGACAGTAATTGGCTACTGAAATCCCTACTTATCTAAACACACTTGCCATTGGTCCAGAGAGATTGATCCGTGATACACACCCGCCGCTGATTGGCCGGCGGAGTGCTAGGGGAGATGCGACGCGGCCCGTGAGTGGCCCAGGAAGATTGTTTACAGAGGGTGCTTGTGATACGGCCGCTGATTGGCTGAGGGTGACTGCAGAGAAGGCGGGTTGGTGAAAGAATCATCACCCCGGTTAATGATGATGCGAAAATACGATTACCTCGTCAAGAATTCCATTTCACACCTACGTTACCCGAGAGCCTCTCGCCTTGTCGGCGGGAAACACCACAAGGGACTCGAGCAAACATAATTCTCTCGCCTCGACTTAAATTCAACCCCTGACTTCGACTCCAGACCCCGCGGACACCAGACTAAACTTTAGGCACTTTGCCTACTCTGGAGCACTTTGTTTGGGTCTGGGTAACCACAGTGAGAAGGGGGGGGGGAGGGGCGTGTGAGAGGAGACCACCTCATTAACCAAGGAGTGAAATGGCGGGGAGAGAGAGAGAAGGGAGAGAGAGAGGGAAGGGAGAGAGAGAGAGGTCGCTGGTGAGCCGCGGCTTGAGGGTTAGGTTAGGTTATCAGACGAGATTAACTCCTGGCAAGATTATTATCTTCCCTACGCTGTTTGTTTCCTCCCAAGGGTTTTAATTAACGCGCGGACCAGGCGGCAGTTTTAGCGCGGGGAAGGAGACTTGAGGGAACAGGAGACGAGCGGCATGAAAGACGAGGCGGAAGTGGAAGAGATTAAGAGGAACAAGCATCTAAGGAATGAATGAGTGGGTGAGGAAGGGCAAAGAGTAGGGTAAGATAAGAAAAGGGAAGGGGGGATGATGTCTGAAAGGGAGGAAGCGATAAGGATAGGAAGGAGGTTTGGATAGGAGCAGGGATGGACCGGATGTGTGTTCGCCAGGTGGATAGGTGTAATTAGCAGCTGGAGATGACGGATGCTGGAGATGACGGATGCTGGAGATGACGGATGAAGGAGATGACGGATGCTGGAGATGACGGATGTTGGTGATGACAGATGCTGGAGATGACGGATGAAGGAGATGACGGATGCTGGAGATGCATCTCCATCACCCATAAACGTTATCTATGCCCCAAAGATCCCTTCTTAAATGTTAACGAAATGTGTATTCAAAACAGATATTTTGTATCTAAATGAATATTATTATATATATAAAATTATTGTGCACATTTAGGCCCAGGTTAGGTTAGGTGTTTAGGTTCTGTTGGCGATTATTGAACCCGTCCTCACACTAGGTTGGTTAAAGCGGCGGCCGTCCTCCCCACACGCATCCGTCAATTTTGACATAATGTATTAAAAATTGATTTGTTTTCATATATAAATTAATATTATACATAAAAATTCTATGTATAATTAGGTTAGGTTAGGTGTTTAGGTTCTGTTGGCGATTATTGGTATTTGTAGTACGTGGGTGAAGCATTTACAGCGTTGTGGTTCGAACACAGGTCTCATCAGCGAGCACTGTTCGAATGTCATCAGTTAACGAGCCGTGTGTAAAGTGTTTCATTCGTAGATATGGGGGGGGGGATGTTGGCTATGTGAGCATTTGACATTTGTTGATGAGGACGGGCTGTAAGACCAGCCCGTCCTCATCAACAGAGGCCAAATGCTTGTTAATCTAACCGCCAACCGCCCTGTTTATGTCGCCCGTCCTCCAAATAAAAACCCAAAAGTCCATTCCATTCACCCGCCAAACCCTCCCCAGCTGTTTATGGATGAAAAACGGTTTACACACGACTCACAACTGCTGACGTTCGAACACTTCCGGAACAAGTGCTTCACTGACGACTGGTGTTCGAACCACAACGCTGTAAATGCTTCACCCACGTACTACAAATACAAATAATCGCCAACAGAACCTAAACACCTAACCTAACCTAACCTAACCTAACCTGACCTAACCTAACCTGACCTGACCTGACCTGACCTGACCTAACCTAACCTGACCTGACCTAACCTAACCTAACCTAACCTAACCTGACCTAACCTGACCTAACCTAACCTAACCTAACCTAATTATACATAGAATTTTTATGTATAATATTAATTTATATATGAAAACAAATCAATTTTTAATACATTATGTCAAAATTGACGGATGCGTGTGGGGAGGACGGCCGCCGCTTTAACCAACCTAGTGTGAGGACGGGTTCAATAATGGCCATCAGAACCTAACTACTGAACTCCTGTTACTACCCTGGCGACACCAAACGAGAGCATTTCATCTTTCCAGAACCAGGAGTCATCTTGCATTTAGGTCAACTTTTTACGACACTTCTACATCTGCCCTTAACCGTGGCGGGGTTTAATTTACATTTACTAAACACTTTACAACCTCCGAAACGCTCAGAGAGAATCACAACCCCACTGTTGTGATTCTCTATAACAACAATAACCTGGGGTCAGATTCACGAAGCAGTTACGCAAGCACTTGCGAACTTGGGGCCAGATTCACGAAGCAGTTACGCAAGTACTTACGAACCTGGAGACCAGATTCACGAAGCAGTTACGCAAGCACTTACGAACCTGGGGCCAGATTCACGGAGCAGTTACGCAAACACACGAACCTGGGGCCAGATTCACGAAGCAGTTACGCAAGCACTTACGAACCTGTCCATCTTTCCTCAATCTTTGGCGGCTTTGTTTA